>CATIWR010460701.1:0-16294 GCA_949677035.1 Omphalea diandra | reverse complement strand
TGTGTGGCAATGATAAAATAGCCTATGTGGCAATGATATGATAGCCTGTGTGTCAATGGTAAAACAACCTATGTGGCAATGATAAAACAGCCTGCGTGGCAATGATATGATAGCCTATATGGCAAGGAGATGATAGTCTGTATGACAATGATAAAATAGACTGTGGAGCATAGCCTATATGGCAATGATATAATAGCCTGTGTGGCAATGATAAAATAGCATGCGTGGCAATGATATAATAGCCAGTGTGGCAATAAAATATAATAGCAAGTGTGGTAATAACCTTTGACAGCGTATGTGGTATTTAAGAGAAAAAACTATTTATTTCGTATATGGATATAGTGGTGAGTTATTTATGTTTAAATGTTGTTATGTTATTTGTGCAATAACCTTTGATAGTGTATACGACAATTAAGAGGAAAAACTCTTTATTTCATACATGGATATGATGATGAGTTATTTATGTTCAAATATGGTTACGTTATTTGAGATTGAAGTATCATTATGCATTTACTTATTGAGTATGCAAACTCACTCTTTTGTATGAAATCTGTATGCAAACTCACTCTTTTGTACGAAATCTTATTTCAGGAAGAGTACACTAATGATTGCATCCAGTATACTTTTCGAAGTCGTTGTCTAGCAGTGTAAGAGAGGTTGGGCCAATATGCAGTCAATTAGTATTTTAGTTTGTTTATTCATGTATGTTTTGTTGTAAATAGTTACTAAGTGGTGAATAAGAGACATAGTGAAATTTTTTTTTTAATTCGGTCTTTTAAATGACAATGGATAGACTTAGAGAGAAAATTAAATGATTATTAATTGGGGTGTCACACATACTAAATTAGGAAAAGTGTCATTTTATGGTACATGATGGTATTGTAATTTAGCATAAAATTGCATTTGAGGACATTGAAGTAGATTGGGCAAAGATCAAGGTTATAGAAAAACTACCTCCTTTAATATCCATGAAGGGTATAAGGACTTATGTATGCCATGTGGGGTTTTATCAGCATTTCATTAAGGATTTTTCCAAAATTTCTAAACTCTTTTGTGATCTTTTAGCTAAAGATGTTCCTTTGTTTTTAATAATGATTGTTTAGATGCTTTTCACAGGTTGAAAAAGAAACTTACTTTCGAGCCTATCATCATATAACCAAATTGGTCCTTGCCAGTTAAATTTATGTTCAATCAAAGTGACTACATTCTTTGAGCTTTTTTGGCCCAAAGGAAAGATAAGAAACTCCTTGTTATTTATTATACATGCTAGATCCTCAACGAAACCCAACTCAACTGTGCCACTATTTTTGCTTTTGATAAATTTAGATCATATTTGTTTGGTTCTAAAGTGCTTATGTATACTAACCATGCAACTATTTGATATTTGCTCACTAACAAAGATGTAAAGCCAAGGCTTATAAGGTATATTTTAGTGCAATAAGAATTTGACTTAAAGATCAAGTACAAGAAGGCTTTAGAAAACTCAGTTATCAATCATCTTTCTTACCTAAAACATATACGATAGGAAGGGGTAAGTATTCCTATCAATGAGACTTTCATGGATGAGCTACTCTTCCTTCTAAAAGCTCTCTAAACTCTATGATATGCAAATTTTGTTAACTATTTGGTAAGCAACACTATTTCCTATTATTTTAATTTTAACTAAAAGAAAAAGTTTTTGCATGATGTGAACTTTTTTTAAGGGAAGAACATTATTTGTTTAAAGAATGTGCTGATGGAATTATAAAAAGATGTGTACTAGAAGGTGATATGAGAGATATTCTACTCCATTACCATACCTGAGAATGTGAAGGATACTTTGGTCCATCCAAGACCGTGACTAAGATATTACAAAGTAGATTCTTTTGGCCCTCATTATTTACTGACTTTTTTGCTTTTATTAGTTCTTGTGATTGGTGCCAAAGAATAAGTAAAATCTAAAAAATAAATGAGATGCCTTTGAACTCCATAATTGAAGTGGAGCTTTTTGATGTTTGTAGAATTGACTTCATAAGGCCTTTCCTAAAGTCATTTTGCAACAAATACATATTGGGCAATCCATTACATCTCCAAATGGGTTATAGCCATAGCTACCCCTACCAATGATGCCAGAGTGGTGGTTAAATTCTTAGAGAAATATATCCTTCAACATTTGGCACCCCACATACAATTATTAGTAATAGAGGATCACACTTTTGCGACTAACAATTTAAATTTGTGCTAAAGAACTATAGGGTAACTCACAAGATTGCAATGCCTAACCACCCTCAATTGAATGGCCAAGTAAAGATATCAAATAGATCAATCAAGCATATTTTAGATAAGACAACCAACTTTACAATGAATAATTAGTCATTAAAGTTTTTTGATGCACTTTTGGCATATAAAACCATTTATAAGATGCCAATTAGTACCAGTCTTTATCGTTTGGTGTTTAGGAAAGTTTGCAACTTGTTGGATGAAATGAAGCATCATGTTTATTGCGTAATAAAATTTCTAAACTTTTATTTACATCTTGCTAATGAACAGAGGAAAATTTAGCTCAATGAACTTCAATCACTGCATTTTTAAGCATATGACAATAATTTAATCTTTAAGGAAAAAACCAAATGGTGCCACGATAGTCACATTATGAAAAAAGAGTTAAAGGAAGATCAAAAGGTGCTACTCTTTAACTCAAGATTGCATTTCTTTTTGGGCAAATCTAAGTATAGGTGGTTGGGACCATTTGTCATAGTCAAAGTCTATCCTCATGGTGTCATTATGATTGTAAACTCTAAAGGTGAAATCTTTAAAGTTAACGAACAATGCTTGAAACCATATTATGAAGTGGATACTACGCAAAAAGGGGAGACTCTTTATCTCCCACATGCTTCCATATGAAAGCCAAAAACTAAGGTTAAATTAAAGATTTTAAACTAGCATGTTTTTAGGGAAATTCCTTATATTTTATCCATATTTTCTTTTATACGTTCCATTTTCTCTTTCCTTTATTTTCTTTTAATGTCCTTTTTTGTCTTGTAGGAATTCAACTTAAGGAACTTGATATGTAAGGATACAAAATAAGTTTGGAGGAGTATATTTTTCATACTTTTCATATTGCTTCTTATGCTACCATGATTATGTCTTTGTGTCTGGCATCAATTTCGCATGTTTTCTTATGTTTTTTTATGTTATTCTTTATGGTTAATATGAGTATATAGAATTATGGGTATGTCATAAGGTCATTAAGATGATCAATTCTTGCAAAATAGACTATTGGGAGATCATAAGCCTTAAGAAATGCCATGCATCATAAGAAAGCCTTTAAATAGAAGAAAATGATATCAAATAGCCTCCTAACATGGTCATGTGTTATGAAGCATGACTTTAACCTTAAAAAGGCATGACCTTGCCTCTTTTACACCTCGAATCCTAAAGCTTCTTAAGTTGCATGACTACGTAACGCAATTATGCACACTTTTTCCTCATATAAGCCCAGGTACCAGATTACATAGCCATGATACATGACCATGTGATTTTAAAAGCACATTTTTAAACCTACGACTTTCATCTTCTTCTCATTTTTCTCTCTAAAACCTTAAACACAGTCATGCACCCCTTTATGTCCTCCCTTAAAATAGCCTTTTTCGCATCAAAACTACATCAAAATACCTTTTCCATATCTTTAATCTCAACTTCCATCATGTCTAAGAGGCTTAAGACCACCGCCAAGAGAAAACCAAGTTCCTCAAATTTTAATCCTACCCCAAGCACTACTCTAGTCTTCGGGACAGATGGGCACAAACAAATGTATGTTAGCCATTACAAATATCCTATTTTCTCCCATCAATTCATAGATATAGATGCTCTTGCTACTGTGGGTTGCTTGATGAAATTTAAGAGCACCTTAGGGTTCTTTACTGGGAGTCATTTGTTAAGCTCCATACCTTTTCTTATAAGGAGCTAACTCTAGAGTTCCTTGCTAGTTTGCATGTTAAATCTAGGAGAACAAAAGGGTTGTATCCTTTAGTACTATTACTTTTCAATTACTCAATAGGCCACATACCCTCTTTTTAGATAAGGTTGTTAAAGCATTTCAACTTAACTGTAATGGGTATGTTGATTTTCTAAATGATTTTAATAACCAAAAGGTTTAGGTTTCTTTTGCTGGTAAGTCATGTTATGAAGCAACAATAAAGGTATTAGAGATTAAGGAGCCATCCATGAGATACAGGCATCATTTGTTATCATCTTCGATAATGGGTAGAGAAGAAAGCACCAAGGTGGTAAATCAAATAAAATTATTATTTTTATGGTGCATGTAGTTTGATCATGCCATTAACATGGCTTGGTGGATTATTCATCATATGGGGAGAGTTGCTAAGAGAGATAATAGGGGTATCTATGTTGGTGAGTTTGGATCATCCTTGCCTACTATGTACGAGCCTATGACCCTAACTCTACTTCTCATATTATCAAAGCTAAGGGTGACTATTACTTGTCCTATGAGAATATAATGCGGATAGGGATTGTCAAGAAAGTAGGTGATTAATGTATGCTAGTTGGATGCTCAAGTATAACGAAGTGATGAAGAGGGTCTACTAGCCCAAGATGTGCCTACAGGAGAGCCATCCACCTCTACCCTCTATGAGGCAATTTGAGGAGATTTTAGCAGGGGTGGAGTTAAAGATCGAACAAATGGATCATCACTAAGCTGCCTTTGAAGAAGATGTCTACCATACACTTGCGAATTTGTATTTTAGGATATAGGATGTTGTTGGGTGCCTCCAAGCCTATTTCAATCATATTGGTTTCCATCCATCTCCACACTAGTTGGATTGATCATCTTACCTTTTATTTATTGTGTTTCCTTCATACTTGTGATGTACTTTCTTTTAGTCTGTTTAATCTTGGTTTTGGTCGTGTTTGAACAATTTCATCTCTTCATGTTTAGCACTATTTGTGAAGAGCTTCATGCTCTAATTTTGTATGCTTTGATTGCCATAGAGGCATTTGTTCTTATAATTGGCCTTTAAACTCTTATGATTATGGCTATGCTAGGAATTTATTTTATTATGATTCTTATGGTTCATTATTGTGTAGCTCCTTATGCTTTGTTTGCATATGATAGAATTTTGTGGCATTCTCCTCTAGATCTTTGGAAGGGAAGTCACCATCCTCTGCTCATTTTTAAAAAAAAATTTAAATCATTTGGGATAGTGATATTTAAGTTTTGGAAGTTCTTTTGAATTCTTTTGCCTTTAATTATTCATTGTACTTATGCCTACACTTTATAATAATTTTACTTTTGTATCTTCAAGTAATTTTATTTTTAATCTTATTATCATTTAATAGTTAATACAGTTATTTTGGTTTGAGCTTTTTAAGTTGAAAAATTGATGGAGAAAATTTTATAATCATTGTTTGGAATTGATTAAGTTAATTTCCCATGTGATAACATCTTGAGCTTAACTACCATATTCTACTCAAAATTTCATTTGACACAATATAACAAATTATGTACACTTGGCAAATTAGGAATTTCTCTATAAGATATTTTTTTTGAATCATACCACTTAAAGATATATGACACCTCTACATAAGCTAGAACTTGCTAAAACACTTTTTTAGGGAAAATTCTAGACTTAAAAGCTTTAGGGAAATGATTAAGGCATTCATTGGCATTAATTATTACCCATCTATACGTTCATTTACATTGACCATTGTTACGTCTTTGAGCCTTAGTATATACTCACCTAAGAGTATAATTAGCCTTTTTCTTTCTTAAAACCTTAACCCTCATTATAGCTATGTAACCTAACTGACCTTTTCCCTCCCTTATCAATAGAATAAAGTTGGGACATGATTATATAATGGTATGTTGTGTGTTATGTCATTCATGTGCATTTATTCATATTTGAAGAATTTGCAAAAAGGGATCATTTATTGTTTATATTTTACACTATAACGATCAATTCATGTTTGAGAATGGCATATTGATATTTAGATATTTTCCTTGCATGTTTATCATTATTTTTTATCTTATTTATTAAAAAGGAAGAAAAAGAAAAAGAAAAAGGATAAAAATAAGATGATAATAAGGAAAGAAAAAAGGAAGAGGGCAAAAAAGAAAGCCACCAAGGGAAAAACAAAAAGAGTAGCATGGGTGCCTTACAAAGAATAAATATGGGTAATGCACAAGAAATGTTTCATCATATTTTATATCATTAGCATAGCCAATATCCTTGAAGATTTTCTCTTACTTTAGACTTGACCACTCTTAGATTATCCTTAACCCAAGCCCCACATTACAAGTTGCTTTAAAGTTATTAGGTTCTACATTAGTGGAAAATGGTGATTTAGTTTTGCCTATAGTTATATTTGATTCTTAGAAATCAAGGCAGAGTCTTGCTTAATATGAATATGAAAGAGGATCAAAATAGGAAATGAACTATGATGCCAAGTCACACTCACACTCTATTGTGTTTGATTGATTGTGAATCGAATATGGATAGTTTGGAACTTGTTGTTATCATAAGTGAAATTGCTTGATTAAGGAAGATCATGGTTATATTTGAGATAAATTTTCTCTTTGATTTCTCTTTGAAACCTTGAAACTCAAATCTAAGCATATGAGTTTCTGAATTTTGCATTGGTAACGAAAAGAATTGCTTAAAGACAAACAATAGTTCCAGTTTGGGAGAATATGTTTGGTAACATATTCATCATAATTTTTGTAGTTAAATCCCCTTAAAATTCATAAATTACCAATTAATTATGCCTATCTATAAACCTAATGTAAGATTATTGGTGTTTTATAGGCTAAAGAGAAGGAAAACGAAGATTGAAGTGATAAAGGCAAAGGATACAACCTTTAAGCATGGTTTTGCACCTTTGTATCTTAAAAGAGGTAGAGGAGAAAAGGTAGAGCAGAACCAAAATGTAAGGCCTTAAAGCATGGTTGTAGACCTTGGATGGCTAGAAAAGTGTGGGTTAACCATTGTGATGCATGACCATGTCAATTGGTCATGCGCCTTATTAAAGACAGAATCACAAATTACTTATTCCAATGATTTTTTTCCTCTTGAATGAGCATAAGCCTCCTTTTTTTATGAAATGGTTTAAGTATCATTTAAAAGAGAAAATAATCTAGAATTAGAACATGAGGTATTAACCTAATGAAGAGAATATCGATCAATAAGGTTTTTATAAAGTTGACGATAGAAACAGTGCAAGCAATCAAAGAAATCAAGAAAAAGTGCATGGCTACTATCGGGGCTGATTTGGTTGTTTTCTTTTCTTCTTTCTATCTCATTATGAACTAAACTCATTTTGACTAGGGTAGTAAATGGATATTATATGAATTATATTGGGTTGTCTTAATCTAAGTCTTTTTGGTTTCTTTCATTAATTATGCAAGCAATTGTTAAGTGCTTCATATTTGATTACTTAGCCATTAATCATATCAGTTCCATGAATCAACAATGAAGACATAATTTATAGAGAATTTTTATTGAGTTGAAAAACCTTAACAAACCATAGTTATCCATAAAGTCTGGTCTTATATGACAATTGCATGATGTCTAGCTTTCAAGTTAAGGAATTTTTAGTTTAACATGGTCTTGTATGTTAATTTCTTCTCGAGAGGGATTAATCAGTCACCATAGTGACTCAATAGTAGCAGACAATGCATAAATCAATTAGGCAAGGAATAAGAAACCAATATAAGGTCATCAAGTGTAGTAGAACCTCTAGGCAATCTCATCCATTTATTATCTATCAATTGTATTAGTGTTTAATTTAATTTTCTTATTTACAATTTTATTCATCATCCTTTATTGATTCTCTATATAATATTATATACAAGATACTTAATATTTAAACTCGATCACCATAGGAATGATATTCATACTCATAAGTACACTTTATTACTTTTAACTTGGGCATTTCCAGCTTAAGGGTTTTTCATATAGACTACACCCATCACATTATACCATCCATTGTGTAATAAAAGGTTGAGATTCCTTATAAAAGAAAGCCATGATCTATACTAATAAACGGGTATATCTGCATGTGGCAAACATAGTGAAGGATATGAATTTCCTCTTAAGTTAGGTTCCAAGAAAGAATTTGACAAGTGTACTAAAATTCCCAAACATCCTTACATAGACTACTAGAAAAAGGTTGGATTAAAGAAAGCAAGTGGTGAGGGATTTGCGAGGTCCATTATCCAATTTCTTTGTGAAGGATGCATACATTGTTAAAAAAATAAAAGAAAAGGTTACCAAAATATAATGGAATGGTAGTCAACTAAAAATCAACTCACTAAATTACTTGGAGGAAGTATTCTTTTAGATGCAGCTTAGGAGTGTAAATGCTAGATATTGGAGCTATCAAGACTTATTCGATAAGGAAGATGAAAAGGATGAGAGAAAGAAGAAATGCAGGTAAGAAGTTGAGACAAAGGAAGATTAGGAAAAGGATCAGTCTCTAATTTTATATTATCCTCAAATAAGTTGGCCAAAGAATGACAAATGAAAGATGTCTAACAAAGAATAGTAGATAAGCAAAACTATGAAACTAAAAAACTAGTTAAGAAGAAACAAGTCAAATATGTTAGGCTAGGGGTACCCTATGAAGATCTAAGAGTGGACTTAGTGCTTATGTTGAAGGGAAGCATACGAGGATCAACTTTGTGGACATTAAGAACATGATTATGAACTACATTAAAAATGTGGAAGAAGGTAGAGCAATATAGGGATAGTCATTTGTAATTGAGCAAGGTGAGTTGGATGGGATCGCACACTAGGAGAGCTTCATAAAAGTTGAGTTAAGGGATGATAAGATGAAGCAAAAATTTTAAGGAGTTGTGAAAGCTATAGTTGAAATTGGAGATAAAGATGAGGCTAATTATGAGCAATTAACCTAAAGTGGCTAATGAGAAGATGAAAGAAGAAGAAAAGAAGATTGATACTAAATAGATTCTAGTTGCACATTTAGAAGAATCTCTCTTCCCTAACATCTCTAATTTACTATTTATAACTTATTTAAGGATGATCGTGCATTTGTTTCTAAGTTTAAAGCAATGAATGATAAGTTTGCCTACTTGTGTGATGTCCTTCTTGATGGTTCTATGCATGCGTAATCTTATAAGCCTATTCAATATGAATGTCACTATATTTAATCTCAACACACTTAAAAATCTTGCTTATTGCTAGTAGCATCATACCTAAGGAGTAAAGAAAATTTGAATGGTTATTGATGAAATACCATCAGTTTTTGTTTTGACATATGAGTACATGCTAGGGGTTAATAAATAGATAGCTCAACACCAAATTCCAACGTACTCACATATGAGACAAATAAAGTAGAAATTCAAATGAAAAAGGCCAAAGTTGGCACAACTAATAAAAGAGGAAGCTATAAAGCAATTGAAGACTAAGTTTTTAGAAGTTGTTAATTATCCTAAACGGATGGCCAACATACTACTGGTGCTAAAGAAAGGGGGGCGAGTAATAATGTTCATGGAATACAAGGACTTGAATAAGGCATGCCCTAAAGATGAATTTCCCTTGCCCTACATTGACATTTTAGTGGAGAATACTACAACTCATGTCATGTACTCCTTCATGGATGGGTTTTTTGGTTATAATGAAATCCCTATGGCCATTACAAATAAAGTTAGGACTAGTTTCATCACCAAATGGAGTAGTTGTTATTTCATCACTAAATGGAGTAGTTGTTATTACTGAGTAATGTCATTTGGGTTAAAGAATGTTGGAGCAACCTACTGACGGATGGCCACCACATTATTTCATGATCTAATTCACAAGGAAGTAGAGGTGCATGTTAACAATATAATGGTTAAATAAAAACTTTAGAAGGATACTTTAAAGCCTTGGAGAAGTTCTTACAAAAGGTAGACCAGTACAACTTTAGGTTTAACCCCAAGACATTTGAGGTCACTTTAGGTAAGCTATTAGGGCATGGAGTGAGTGAGAATGGAATCAAAGTATACCTAAACAATGTAAAAGCCATTTAGGAAATGCCTACACTAAAGACATAGAAAGAGGTCCAGGGATGTTTAGGTTGTTGGCCCTAGGCACCAAGAAGGGGGGTTTGAATTGGTGCTTAGAAAATTTTAAAAAGAGGATAAAGAAGAGTATAAAAGAAGACACACGATTTATAGTGGTTCAGGTATAATCAACCCTATTTCCACTCCACAATTCTCTGCAATTAGGTGTTTCACTAACTTAAGATGGTGTTTCCAAGATCACACCTAACTTTTACACTTTGTTTTTCAAGGCTCACACAACAACCTTTCTTACAAGTGTTTTCTAAGGCTGACACCAAAACCTCTCTTCAGTGTTTTCACAGGCTTACAATAAAACCTTTCTTTAGTGCTTTTACAAGCTCACACTAAAACCTATTACAATTGGTGTTTATGCTCACACCAAACAATCACTTAAAGAATAGAAAGAACGAGTAGCAAAAGTGCAAGAGGTTTGTTACACATTAATGAATTCTCTTGCATTTACATATGTTTGGTGGAGTATTTATAGCCCATACCCATCAAAAAGATGTTACACTAAAATGCTCATTAAATCTCCAAATCATGCTAGATAGATTCTGCATTAATTGCATGACAGGTGAGAGTCATGATCATTACTAAGGATTCGTAGTCACGACTTTCCAATTTCCATATGGGAGCTAAAATTTATGGCAAAAAACCCCATTTGTGTCTAACCGGTAGTCCTCATGTCATCTCCTCATTGGTCCATAAGGAAAATATAGTTGTAGCTTTCTAGCTGCCCATAAAACTCATAGTCGCGATTATTCTTTGTACAAGGCGCAACTCATAATGTGAATTTTTCTATTTGACAAACAATCTTCATCTTCTTGAATCACGATCACTACCTAAGATGTCATCTTTGTGAATTTTATTATTCAACGGATACCTGCGACACTTGGCACGTTGTGGTTGTGGACTTGGTTCCCTCCTTAGACACTATGAATTTTGCGATCACGAATGAGATGCGACACTGACCACAAATTTGTTTGTGACTTTGACACTCCCATCTTTGGATGATTCGCTATAGAGATTATGCTTGTGAATTTGTCTGGCCTAGTTTCATCCTGTTCTTGAGCTAGGTTACAGTAGTGAATTATAAGTCACTAATTGTGAATTTGGATGAACTTTGCCTTCTTGAAGATTATGAACTCCAACCAACTTCCATTTGAAAATCTCACTTAATTCTGCAAAACAACACTCAATTGAAACATTAGGATTGATCAATCTCCTTTGTCAAGGTTAAAAGAGGTCAAAGACTTAGGATTAACCATTATAGTCCAATAATCTCCCCCTTTTTGATTTTGACAACTTAGATTGATCCTAAGGGAAAGTAATATAGAAATGTGAAGTTGAAGTACAATATGATTCAATGAATACTTAAATTGAAATTTCCTAAGTATGGCATTCAATCATTCAAAGTGAAATTTCTAAAAATCCTAAGTATGATAGTATGATGCTCCCCCTCAACTTATGCTATTATTTGCAAGTTATTTTCTCTCCCCTTAGACTTAGCTTGTTTTTATCTCTCCCCATTTGGCAATATCAAAAAGAGAGTTTTTAAGGGAAAAGAATACATGCATAACAAATAGATAAGTGTTCATAAGGAGCAAAATAAGAATGCAATAAAAGTAAATTCCATCAGTCACATAAGATATGGAATTGCAATGAACCATATCTTATTTATTTATAAACAACTATGGGATCACAATTTTTGCAATTAAAACCAAAAAGAAAATACAAGAAATCCCTAGTCTAGAAAGTTGGAGAATCATCATCGTCTCGAGAAGTATCTTTTACTTCCTCATTGTTGGTACCTTCTGCTTCATCTTCATCCTCAACTTCTTCATTACCCTCTTCTTCTTGATTATCATCAAATTATGTGTAGTTCAGAAGATGGCAAGGAGGAACACCTAATTTTTCTTATAAATCCACCATGTCACTATGAAGATGTGAGAGAAATAGTAACCTCATTTTCATCATTCTCACCATCTTGTTCAATTTTCTGTTAATGGTGGGAAGTGACAGTTTGGATTTGTGTTTTGGTTGAGGAGGGGGAACTGGAGGTGCTCCTTCTTCTATGATTAGCCTCTTCCTCTTGGAGGCTTGGGAGCTTTCCATTTTCTTGGCCCCAATAGCACCTAGGGTGTAGGCACAGGTATCTGGGTGTATGGCTTTGGTGTTGATAAGGCAAGTGAGGTCAAGAAAGTTTTGAGAATGGAGTAGTTTCTTAGTGAGGAATTTTTCATTTTCCTCATCAAGTGCCCCTACAAAGCGATAAATCGCAGTAATGTGAGAAGGCATAAGGAATTGGCTTTTGGGCTTGGTACTCATATGGATCAATTGATCCATAAGATATTGGCCAACTTGAATCGGTTTATTTTTTACAATGCATGAAAGAAATGTTAAGTCTTTTTGTGATACTTTCTCATTATCATTACCTCTAGCATTTATGGAAAAGGTGATGATACGATGGAGTATCCAAAGGGGTAGGGTTTTAATGTGTTTGGCCAATGAGGTTTTGGGATCGTGTTTAGTTTCAATAGTTATTTTTTACCATAATTCAGAATAAATAACATCAAGTATGGAGATGATAAATGAAATGTTTTCTCCGACTTGAAGATTGAAGAGCGAGGATAGTTGTTCAAAGGTAATATAAAAAGGATTGCCAAAAGCCCAGAATACTAACCCATATTACCCCGCTCAAGAATCAAATTTGCAACTCAATTAGACTGTGCACATGAATTCCCTCATAATTTCTTCGTAATCGGGTTCATTCAGAAAGATGAACTCATTCCAGCCTAAGTTGGAGAGGAAAGCACAAATCTCTTCGTTGATGCTCAAGGTCTCCAATAGAAAGGTAGAAGGAATCTTATTGGGGAGGATGATCTTAGAAGAATTTGCTTTGTACCTCTCTTTGTCCTCCTTGCTAATGCCTTTCATTAGGTAGAGTACAGGAGGGTGTAGATGGGTGAGCCATAGCCTTGCCCTTGTCTACTATTGATATCTTTTTGGGAGCCATTGCAAAAGATGAAGAGATTGGAAGATTTTGAGAGCTTTGGAAGGATGAGAGTTTTTGAGTATGATGAAGTGATGAAAGTCATTGTTTAGAGGATTTATATAGCCGTTAAAGAAGTGCACAAATGGCTAGAAATGGATTAATGAAGAGTTGAAAATAGTTGGCAGTCAAATCACTTAATGGCTTGACAGTTACTCAAATCCGCATCCGTAAATTTCTGGATTGCAATCGCGATTTCTGCAAAATTTGAGTAACAGACAAATTTTCCTAAAAAATACGAGCTACAACGGTATAAAATTTGAATTCTTGACTAAAATTCATAGTGGAGCTTGATTCTCGCGACCACGATTTGATGTTTGACAGCGGGATGACTAGGACTTGTAATTCGCTACCATGAAGATAAGATAGTGACTGCGAATTATGAGTCATCAAGGATAAGAAAGAAAAATAAGAATCAAAATTGTGATCCTCTTGGAATGTGTCAAAAAGAGAACGCAAGACATACAATTAACACACATAGCAATCATACATAAGATCAAATTTTCACTTTAGGGAGCTTCCATCAAGCATTCCCAATTCTCTCTTAACGAAGTTCAATCTTTCTTCATTGAGAGGTTTAGTGAAAATATCTGCAAGTTGATGATTTGTGTCAATAAATTCTAACACAACATCACTTTTTTCACATGATCTCTAAGGAAATGATGTTTAATATCTATGTGTTTGCTTCTAGAGTGTTGGATGGGATTCGTAAAAAGATTAATAGCACTAATGTTATCACATTTAATACGAATGTGATCAATCAATTGTTGTTTGATCCAAAGAACTTAGGTGCAACAACAACCTACCATAACATACTCAGCTTCTGCGGTGGATAAGGCAATTGTGACTTGCTTCTTGCTAAACCAAGATATTAGGCATTCTCCTATAAATTGTCAAGTCCTGAAAGTGCTTTTTCTATCTAATAAAGTACCCACATAATCCGCATCCAAATATCCTATGAGACTAATGGATGAATCCCTAGGATACCATAACCCTAAGTTAATTATGCCATACAAATACTTCAAAATTCTCTTAATAGTATTTAAATGCAACTCTTTAGGAGAGGATTGGAACCTAGCACACATACATACACTAAATATGATATCCAACCTATAATCAATAAGATAAAGTAAATATCTGATCATACCTTGATATCTCTTTTCATCTACCATCTTAACAAATTCATCTTTGTCTAGCTTAATGGTACCACACATGGGGGTTTGGCCTACTTTGCAACCATCCATGCCAAACTTCTTGAATATTTCCCTTGTGTACTTGGCTTGGTTGATGAAGATCCCTTTTTTGGTTTGCTTGATATGTAGATCGAGAAAGAACTTAAGCTCTCCTATCATGCTCATTTTGAATTCCCTAGTCATACACTTAGCAAAATCCTCACAAAGAGACTCATTAGTAGCACAAAAAATGATAACATCAACATAGATTTGTACAATTAGTATATCATGCATGTGTTTTTTAACAAATAGTGTGGTGTCCACTTTTCCTTTTTCAAAATCATTTTTCAAAAGAAATGAACTAAGCCTTTCATACCAAGCTCTTGAAGCTTATTTCAATCCATATAAGGCTTTGTTCAATTTAAAAACATGATTTGGAAAACAATGTGACTCAAAACCAAAAGGTTGTTCAACATAAACTTCCTCTTCAATAATTCCATTCAAAAATGCACTTTTAACATCCATTTTAAAAGGCTTAAAATTCATGTGGCATTTAAAAGCTAAAAGTATCCTAATGGCCTCTAATCTTGCAACGGAGGCAAATGTCTCATCGTAATCAATACCTTCCACTTGGTTGTATCCCTTAGCAACCAATTTAGCCTTACTCCTTGTGATAAGACCTTACTCATCTAACTTATTCCTAAACACCCATTTGCAACCTCTAGTGGATTGTTCTTTAGGCCTAAGGACAAGTTCCCATACCTTATTTCTCTCAAATTGGTTGAGTTCCTCTTGCATGGCAAGCACCTAACTCTCATCCTCAAGAGTCTCATCAATTGATTTGGGCTCATGTTGAGAAACAAAGGCAAGATTATTATCTAAAGGATGAAGTTGTGATCTAATACTTACACCCTTGGAGTTATCACCAATGATCATGTCCTTGTCGTGATATTTGGAAAATCTTCAATTTTTGGGCAGATCTTGGTTTGGCTCATCTTTTTGTTGATGTTGTGGCTCCTCATCTTCTTTTGATGATTGATCTCCTTCCTTATTTTTATCTTATCTACTTATAGTGTAACATCCCTATCCATATTCATTAGCAATATCACATGAACATATTCATTGCATAAATGATATGAAATCCCACATGAACATATGCATTAGATAAATGATCATTTAGTCATGCGATTTGTAGAAGCATGACAATGACACTTGCGCCGTTATATTTGGGACACTTGAACATATATGTAGTGTTTGTATAGGTACATGGAAAATTGTTTTATGTTATGTGCATGTTATAGCATCATAAATAATGGTGTTATAGAACTTATTTAAGATTATAAGGAGCATATAGGGATTGAGAGATGGATAAAGGTGCTTAAGGAGTGAAGAAGAGGAACTAAAAGAGAAAAATTGAACTTCCAACCAATGGAAATGAAGCACCATGATTTTATATTATTATAATAATCTTATATCTACTAATTAGGGTCAGATTTTTAGGAAAAAAAAATGTGGGTTATACCAGAAACAAAGAGAGAGCAAAGGAAGAAGAAAGAAAGGAAGAAGAAGAAGAAGAAGAAGAAGAAGAAGAAGAAGAGAGGGAAAAGAGTGAGCTGCCTAAGGTTTTCTAATTTTGGGATAATAGGTAAGTTAATTTATCTTCTTCTCAACTGAAATTAACCTCTCATGACATGTTAATCATGCATGGTAGTGAGAATTATAGAGAAATTGAGGTAGAGCTCTTGGATGGAAGTTAAATCCAAGAGAACAAAAGTTGTTTGTGTTGTTTTTTGCTGTCATAGCAGAATTTTGTATCCCAAATTTCAGAACCCTAGAAGAGAAATTCGGGAAATTACAAAATACAAAAGTTGTAGCTTTATGTCTCATATAAATGCATATGAAACAGTTTTACTTGATTTTGTGTGTGTGAAGAGATATGGCTCCTTCAGTAGGACTGGGTCAAATCCAGACCGAGATGATCTCAGTCTTCTGTTTTCTTATATTTTGATGGTC
>CATIWR010460600.1:0-15260 GCA_949677035.1 Omphalea diandra | reverse complement strand
TGTGTATGTATGATAAGAAGTAGTAGAGAATTGTTTATGAGAGTGAGCATGTTTTTTATTGTACATATATGCATGGTTACCTCTTTAAGTCTTAGATCTTGAGCTTGGAGGAGCCTTCCCTTTGCCCTTAAGCTTAGGAGGCTTATTGCTAGGAACACTTTTCTTCACAATTACCTCAACACTTGAGGTTTGAGGTTCTGATGATCTAACAAATGTAGTATGTGATTATAAGGAGGCTCCACTGAAGCTTAGAACATGTTTAATCAATGGTGGTCTTTGTGATACAATCAATAGGTCCAAGGCTTCCTTTCCTTTGTGAAACTTAGAGATTGAGCTTCTAAACTCAATGACTTCTCCCTTTAGAGAGTCATTCTTTTTTCTCAATGAAGCCAATGAAGAAGATTATGTAGAAAGATCTTTCATAGATTTTTTGAGCTCATCATTTGATGCTCTCAAATCGCTTACAAGATCATTGAGGGATTTATAATCATCCTCTAATTTTTGACATTTTTTCCTGTAAGACTTCATTTGTGATTTGTATTTGTCACATCTCATAGTAAGAGCCTCTAGAAGCTCTTCATCTATCTCATCAAACTCATCAAAATCAGAATGAGAGTGGGAAGAAGTACTTACCTCATTTGGAGAATCTTCTTGTGCCATGAAGCAAATGTTGGCAACTTCTCATTCTTCTTCATCTTTATTTGAGCTATCATCCCAAGTGGTTGAGAAACTCTTCTTCTTCTCCTTGTCCCATCTCTTCTTCTTCTTTATTTTGGGACAATCGTATTTGATGTGGCCTTGCTTGCCATACTCATAGCAAGTGACTTCATTGGATCTCTCTCTAGGATTAAGAGTTGTCTTCTTGAAGCTTCTTCTCTCTTTTATTCTTCTAATAAACTCTTTTGTCCTTTTTCGAAGATTGCTAGCTCCTCTATTTCTTTATCACTTTCTTCATCACTAGAGGTAGTTTCTACCTCTTTCTCCTTTGTTGAGGATTTGAGTGCCAAGGTTCTTCTTTCTTTTTCTGGTTTATCTCCTTGGCCCTTTAATTTCTTCATTTACTCATCCTTTTGCAAGGTCAACACATGAGTTAAGAGTTTGTCTATCAATACATCCATTGGAACCTTCCCAATCTCAATATTAGATTTTTAGATGTTGCACACTCTTGCACCAAACTTATCTAATGGAAGAGTTTTAAGGATTTTTGTGTTTACCTCATAGTTGGTGAGAGTCGTTCAGAATTTCTTTATGGTAGTGAGGATGGATAGGAATCTATTAGTCATTTCGGTGATGCTTTCATGGTCTTTCATCATGAAGAGCTCCCATTTCGTCACATATATCTCCAAACGGTTTGATTTAACAAGTGTTGTGCCTTCATGATAGTTCTCAAGAGTCTTTCAAATGGCATGAGCTGTTTGGCAATATTGCACTCTTCCCATCTCTTCTCTTGAGAGAGAGCTTAGAAGAATAGCCATTACCATCTTATTTTTGCCATTGAATCTCCGATGGGCTTCAACCCAATCTTCCCTTGAAATAAGTTCTTTAATTCCATCCATAACTTTAGTTGGTGGCTTCCATTCTTGACAATTATGTCCCAAAGGTCCACCACATCTGTTTCAAGGTAAATTTTCATCCTATACTTTCAATGAGTATAGTCGGATCCATTAAAGTGGGGCTTGAGGTGTGAGTGGATTCACTCTTATTCCATAAACTTTGCTCACCCAATTAAGGCTTATATGTGAGACTTGGCTTTGATACCACTTGTTGGCCCTATGCACCAAGAAGGGGGGTTGAATTGGTGTATAAAAAAAATTTAAAGTAAGGGATAAAGAAGAGTAGAAAAGAATAGTGGTTCGAGTATAATCAAACCTACGTTCACTCCCCAATTCTCTGCAATTAGGTGTTTCACTAGCTCATAATGGTGTTTTCAAGCTCACACCTAACTTTTACACTTTGTGTTTTCAAGGTTCACATAATAACCTTTACACTTTGTGTTTTCAAGATCACACAATAACCTCTCTATAAGTGTTTTCTAAGGATCACACTAAAACCTCTCTTAAGTGCTTTCACAGGCTCACACTATAACCTTTCTTACAGTTGGTATTTAATGCTCACACCCAATAATTACAATCTCATAAAGAAGTGAAGAAATTGAGTGGCAAAATTTTGAGAGCTTTAACACAAGTAATGAATTCTCTATCTGTCACATTTATCACTGTTTGGTGGAGTATTTATACGCCATACCCACCAAAGACATGTTAGACTTTAAAGCTCAACAAATCTCTAAGACATGCTAGGCAGATTCTGCATTAATTGTATGTCAGGCAGGAGTCGCAGTAGCTATAGGTCATTCACAGTCATAAAATCTAAATTTCCATAAGAAAGCCAAAAAATGCAGTGAAAAAAGGCCAGTCCACGTGGCAGCTCCTCATTCGTCCATTAGGAAAATATAGTCATTGCATTCTAACTACTCACAAAAGTCATGGTTGCGATTCTTCTTTGTATAGGGTGCAACTTAGGACGCGAATTCTTTTATTTGAAAGATAATTTTTCTTCTTCATGAATCACGGTCGCTACCCACAATGTTGCTCTCGCAAATTTTGTTCTCCAACGAATACCTGGGACACTTGGCATGTTATGATTGTGGACTTGATTCCCTCTTCAATCACTTTGAAAGTCGCGGTCGGGACTAAGGCATGACACATACTATGAATTCATTTGTGACTTTGACACTCTCATATTTGGATAAGTAGCGAGAGCGATGATACCCGCGAATCTGTGTGGCCGAGTTTCACCTTATCTTTGAACTAAGTCGTGGTCACAAATTACAGAACACTAATCGCGAATTTGGATGAATTTTGCCTTCTTGAAGATTCCTTCTATCTTCTAATTAAAATCTTAACTTAATTCTGTAAAAAAACACTTAATGAAAACATTATACATGATCATCTCCTTTTTTAAGATCAAAAGAGGTCTAAGACTTAGGTTTAACCACCCTAGTCCAACATATAGGATGGAAATATTCTTGGATAGTGATGTGGTAGACCTCTAGGACATTGTAGCAAAGGAGTGGAAGACACCTACTAAGGTGGTGGACGAAAGTGAGGAATTGATCCTTAAAGAGGAGTGGGTTGAAGCTCATAGGAGATCCAATGGCAGAAATAAAAGAGCTATAGTAATCCTTTTAAGTTCTCTCTCAAGAGAAGAAGTAGGAAGGGTCCAACATTGTCTTATAGCTTATGAGATTTAGAAGGCCTTAGAAAACTACCATGAAGGCACTACCTTAGTGAAATTCAGCTGACTTGAAATGTGTGTGACAGAATGGGAGCTATTGATGATGAAGATGGATGAAAGCATCACAGATATGATAAATAGGCTTTTTGCAATCGTCATAAACATGAAGAAGTTTGAAAGAATTCTTATCAATCATGAGGTAAATACAAAAATCCTTAAATCTTTACCCTTTGAAAAGTTTGATGCCAGGGTTTGTAGTATCCAAGAGTCCAATCCAGAGATAGGGAAGGTGCCAATTAATGTTCTAATAGGCAAGCTCTTAACTTATGAGCTAGCCTTAAAGAAGGATGAAGATATGAAGAAGATGAGAGGATAAGGAGATAAATTAGAAAAACCAGAAAAGAGGACCTTGGCTCTCAAGTCTTCATTAAAGGAGAAGGAAATTGAAGTGGCCTCAAGTGAAGAGAAAAGTGACAAAGAGAAAGAGGAGCTGGCAATGCTTTCAAGGAGAACAAAGGAGCTGAATAGAAGAAAAAAAGGAAAGAAGAAGCTTCAAGAAAGCAACTTCAACCCCCAAGGAAAGATTAAATGATGACATTTATTATAAATATGGCAAACAAGGTCACATCAAATATGACTACCCTAAATTGAAGAAGAAGAAGAAAAAATGGGACAAAAAGAAAAATATAAGTTTTAAAGCCACTTGGGATGATAGCTTAAGTGAAGAAGATGAAGATGAAGAGGTTATAAACTTATGGTTCATGGCTCAAGGAGATTCATCAAATGAGGTAAGCTCTTCACCCCACTCTTATGCAGAATTTGATAAGTTACATGATGTAGATGATGAGCTTTTAAAAGCCTTCACATTGAAATGTGACAAATATAAGTGACAAATGAAATCTTGCAAGAAGAAATGTATCAAATTAGAGGATGAGTTTAAATCCTTAAACAGTTTTGTAAGTGAATTGAGAGCTTCAAATGAAGAACTCAAGAAGTCTATAGAGAGTCTATCTAAGTCATCTTCATCCCTAACCTCATTGAGAAAAGAAAATGACTCCTTGAAGGGTGAAGTCATTGAACTTAGAAACTATATTTCTAAGTTCCACAAGGAAGCTTTGGATACACTTATTGTATCATAAAGACCTCCCTTAGTTAGGTATGGTCTAGGCTTTAATGGAGCTTTTTCTTCTACACCCTCACTCACAACATTTATTAGAGCCTCAACACCTCAAACATCAAGTATTGAGGTGGTTGGAAGCAAAAGTGCTCAAAACACTAAACCACCATTACTTAAAGGCAAAAAAAAGTTGCAACAAGGTCAAGGCCTACTTCTAGGAAGGCCAATCATACATACATTTACAATAAAAAGCATGCTCACTCAAACACATATAGAAAATTTACTTTTACACCTATCCATTCATGTTCGTGTTCACATTCATATCATGCTGGTATGAGAAAACCCTCCACTCATACCAAGGCAATGTAAAGGAGAAAGACTCGTAAGTCTAAACTATAATGCCACTATTGTATGAAGTTTGGTCACATAAATATTTATTTTTATATTAGTAAGACACATCTCAAGTTGAATGATCCTTCTAAACCTAAACCCCTAAGACCCAAGTATGCTTGGGTACTAAAGCAAAATTGATTTACTTATGTTGTGTAGGATTGTTTGGCAGCCACCAATGAAGCAAATAATTGGTATGTGGATAGCGGATGCTTAAAGCACATAACGGGCAACAAGAAGCTATTCATAGCCCTAAAGGAAAAAGAGGGTGGCAATGTCACATTTGGAAATAATAACAAGGATAAGGTAATTGGCATTAAGACCATTGGTAAGAATGGTTATTCCCTTACTAATGATGTTTTACTTATGGATGGCTTACAACATAACTTGCTTAGTGTCAGTCAATTGTAACAAAGTCACCTTTGACCCTAGAGAATGTCGAGTTACCATCTTGGTGGATAAAAAGGTAGTCTTCAAAGGTGAAAGGAAGGGTAACACCTACCTAATTGACTTAAATAATTTGGCTAATTAATTCTTTAAGTATCTTGTGACTATTAGCAATGAAGCTTGGCTTTGGCATAGAAGACTTAGAAATGCTAACATGGAGCTCTTACAAAGCTTATCAAAAAGGAAGCTAGTAGAAGGTCTTCCCAAGCTAAAGTTCTCTCTAAAGACAAGACATGTGTTCTTTACCAAATGGAAAACCGACATCAATCTTCCTTCAAAGCAAAAAATATTATGATTTTGAGAAATTGAAATTGGAGCCTATTACAATAAGGTTGCATAAAGATCATGATGAGGAGTAATCATCAAGAAAAGATAAGGAACCTCAATATCAATAAATGGAAATACCAAACCAAGATTTTTCCAAGGATTAGAGATTTTTTAAGCATCACCCTAAGGCCCTAATCATTAGTAATACATCCAAGGATATAAATACTAGATCTCAACTCAATACTTTATATAATAATCTTGCTTTTGTTTCTCGATTTGAGCTAAAATCTATTGATGAGTCTCTTAATGATGAGAGTTTAGTGATTGCTATGTAAGAGGAACTCAACCAATTTGAGAGAAATAATGTATGGGAACTTGTTCCTAGGACTAAGGAACACCCAATTATAGGTTGCAAATGGGTGTTTAGGAATAAGTTAGATGAGCAAGGATTTATCACTAGAAACAAAGCTAGATTGGTTGCTAAGGGTTATAATCAAAAGGAAGGCATTGACTATGATGAAACTTATGCCCCAGAAGCAAGATTAGAGGCTATTAGGATTATTTTAATATATGCATGCCACATGAATTTCAAACTTTTTCAAATGGATGTTAAGAGTGCATTTTTAAATGAAGTCATTGATGAGAAAGTTTATATTGAACAGCCTTCTAGCTTTGGGTCTCATATCTTTCCAAATCATGTTTTTAAGGTCAATAAAGCCTTGTATGGTTTAAAATAAGCTTCAAGAGCATGGTATGAAAGGCTAAGTTCATTCCTTTTGAAAAAGGGAAGGTTAACATAACATTATTTGTTAAAAGGCATAATCATGATATACTAATAGTGCAAATATATGTTGATGATATCATATTTGGTGCTACTAATGAATTTCTTTGTAAGGATTTTGCTAAGTATATGACTAGGGAATTTGAAATGAGCATGATGGGAGAGCTCAAATTTTTCCATGGCCTGTAAATCAAGCAAACCAAAGAAGGGATCTTTATCAAACAAGTCAAATAGACAAAAGAATACTCAAGAGATTTGGCATGAAAGGATGTAAAGTAGTAAAAACACCAATGAGTGTTACCATTAAGTTAGACAAGGATGAATCAAGTAAGTCGATTGATAAAGAAATATCGAGGTATAATTAGTTCTCTACTCTATCTTGCCACACCTAGATCTGATATGATGTTTAGTGTAAGCATGTGTGTTAGATTTCAATCTTGCCCTAAAGAATCTCATTTCAATGTTGTTAAAAGAATTTTCAAATATTTACATAGCACATTGCATCTAGGTTTACGGTCTCTTAGAGATTCTTCTTTTAGCCTTATAGGTTATTCAGCTACGGATTATGTTGGTAGTCTTCTTGATAGAAAGAGCACTTCTGGAACTTACCAATTCATAGCAAAGTGTTTAGTGTATTGGTTTAGTAAGAAGTAAATTTTGGTTGTCCTACTACCACTAAAACTGAAAATATAGCTACGGGTTGTTGTTGCTCCTAAGTCTTTTGGATGAAACAATAATTAAAGGATTATGGCAAAGATGTTGTTCACATTCCCATCAAATGTGAAAATAGTAGTGTAATAAATCTTTTAAAGAATCTCATCCAACATTTTAGGAGCAAACATATAGACATTAGACATCATTTTCTTAAAGATCATATCCAAAATGGTAATGTAGTGTTAGAATTTATAGACACTAATCATCAACTTAAGGACATTTTCACAAAACATTTCAATAAAGAAAGGATGATCTTCATTAAGAGAAAGTTAGGAATGCTTGATGGAAACTCCCTAAAGTGAATATGGATCTTTCTAAAATGCTCTTTATGTGATGTATATACTTTATTGAATGATTGTTATGCGCGATGTATGCATTATTTATTTCTTTGGATGTCTTAATTTTGTGTGTAATTATGTCTCTCTATGCCAATCTGCATGAATTAAGCATTAATACATTACATGGATCACATCTTCGAAAGTCAAATCTTATCTTTTCTTAGTCATCCTTTTGCCTTGCAATTTGCAATCACTACTCTTTGATTCATGGTCACGATTTATAGGTACTTGTCATCTTCTGTCAAACATCAATTCACGGTCGCTACTTTCATTCCTCATCGAGAATTTATTCAAATTTCAAATGTTTTTACCATTGACCACATTGATTCCCAAGGATTTTTTGTCAGTTACTCAGATACTTAATAATTAGTGATCACGACTTGTAGTTCGTGGTTGCGAATTTAAGTAACTATCATGTATTTAACTGATTTAATTGTCAACCATTTGCAATCCTTCATTTAATGCATTTCTGACAATTTATGGTCGTTTTCACACCCTTTCCTAGCCTATATAAACCCTTAAAATAGTATGTTTATTCATTCTTACTAGAAACCTTCATCTCTCTTCTTCTTTACTCTCAAACATCTTATAATCTTCCCTTATCTATAATGGGCCCAAAGAAAGCCTTAATGGTAGAAAAAGGCAGGGCAATAGTATAACCTTTTGGACCACTTGTTTTATACATGATGAAAGGGATAATAAAGGAGGAGAAGGATAAGTACAAGGCAAACTCCTCAAAGATTATCCAACCTAAAAAAATCCCTTTCACATTCCTCCTTGAGTCACTAAGCATCAAGGTTGAGATCTGCGTATTTCTTTCAAACCTAGGATGGAATGAATTCATTTTTCATGATGAGCCCTGTTACGAAAAGATAGTGAGCGAATTCATGTGTACCGTAAACTAAAGCAAAAGAGCGAAATCTCGTGGAGGCCAATTTGGGTTAGTATTTCGAGCCTTTGGGGATCCTTTTTTCATTACATTCAAATAAATTTTAAACCTTTTCAATCTTCAAGTCGAGGATGACATTTCGTTCATCATCTTCACTCTTGATATTATCTATTTGAAGTTTTGGTCCAAAATTTCCATCGAGACCAAACATGACCCCAAAACCTCTCTCACCAAATTCATTTAAACTCACAAACTGGCTCTTTCATTGTATCATCACATTTTCTATCAACACAAAAGGTGATGGTAACGTGATGGTTTCACAAAAAGACCTTATTTTTCTTTTCTACCTCACTAAGAACAAACCAATTTAGACTAGTTGCTACTTTATGGATCAATTGAACCACATGAGTATAAAGCCCAAAAGTCAGTTGCTTTTTCATTCCCACGTCACTGTCATTTACTGTTATGTGGGTGCTCTTAATGAGGAAAATGAGAAGTTCTTCACCAAAAAATACCCTTCATCCCATAACTTTTGGACTTATCTTATCTCATCCATGCTAAAGTCATTCACTTTGATTCTTATACTTATGCATTGAGTGCTTTTGGGGCAAAGAAATTGGAAACATTTCATGCCTTAAAAAGAAAAAGGCTAGTCATTGAAGAGGGAGCACAGCCTGTTCCACCTCCCTAACCTTAACCTAAAACCAACATCACTCTGACCTTCATCAACAAGAAGCTTGACAAGATGATGAGGATGATTAAGAGACAATTTCTCCTCCTCTCCTACCTACATAGTGATCTGATGGATCTTCAGGAGAAAGTAGAGTGCTACTCCCTACCATCTTTCAGATTTTGGAGATTGGGAGGACACACTTGAAGAGGAGGATAGTCAAGAGGTTGAGGAGGGTGATGAAGGTCAAAGTGGAGAGGCAAATGAAGACATTAATGATTCTGGAGATGATAATAGTTCTTCAATCTTCTAGATTGTCTTTAGTATTTCGTGTTACGTTGTTTCTTTTATGTTCTTGATGTAAAGCTTGTGATCTCATAGTTTAAATATATAAAAGTGTTTGTTTTGCAATTCATTGCTTCACATGTTATGTAATTGCTCTTTTTTTATTTTTTATATACTTATTTGCTCCATATGATTACTCTATCTCAATTTATGCACCTCATTCACTTTTTAAACTTAACCCTCTTTTTTATCTTGCTAAAGGGGGAGAGAATAGCAATGGGAGAGAAAATAATAATGTGTATAAGGAAACCATAAGTTGAGGGAGAGCACTAGCTATAGGAGCTTTACTCTTTCAAACTTAGAATTCTTTGATTATTTGATCATTGATCATCCCAACTTCACAACTCATGCATTAAACTTTCTTTAAGATCAATCTAAGTTGTTAAAATCAAAAAGGGGTAGGTTGGTCAAACCTAAGTCACAAGCCTCTTTCGATATTGACAATGGAGATTGATTAGTTCTAATGTTTTCTTTAAGTGTTGTTTTGAGATTTATAAGATATTTCTTCATTGAAAGTTGGATGGAAGTCTAATTGTCCAACTTTAAGAAGGACATCAAAATTCGCGGTCAGTATCTCATAATTCATGACCACGACCTTGCTATAAGGATGGATGAAGTTAGGTCAAAAGAATTCGAGAACGAATATACAACCGTGATTCAATCAAGGATTGCTTGATTGACTTATAGAGAAATTCGCAACAGTGTTCGCATCCAAAGTCACAACCGTGAATTTCATACCAAATTGGAGGGAACCAAGTCTGCAACCAAATTACACCAAGTGTCCAAGGCGACCATTGAAATATAAAAAATCATAAGGGCAAAGCATCTGTTGTAACCATGACTCAAGAAAGTGTTGTCTTCTCACCAAATAGAAGAATTCACGGTCTTTGTCGTGCCCAAGAAGGAATTAGATCACGATCGGGACTTTTGGTTGGTTAGTCAAACACAACAGCTATATTTCTTAATTGACCAATGAATGAAGGACATGTGGACTAGCTGTTAGATATAGAACAGGATTCTCTACTGCGATTTCAGGCTTCCCAACATAATTTGGAAAATCAGGATCTCAAAATGCCAATCACAATCGCGACTTATGTTTGACAGGCATTTAATGCAAAATCTATCTAGCTTACTTTGGAGATTTAGGGATAGTTTGTGAGCAACGTCTCTTTGGTGGGTATTGGCTATAAATACTCCACTAAACATACGTAAATGAAAGAGAATTTCATTTATTGTAACTGAACTCTTGCAAATTTGTTGCTCATTCTTTTTATTCTTGTTTATATGTTATTTATTGTTTGATGTTAGCATTAAACACCTTCGTGATTAGGTTGAGAGTTAGCCTAAGCTTCCAAAACTCTTATAAAGGTTGTATGTGAGCCTAGAAATACATATTGAGAGAGGTTGTGTGTGAGCCTAAAAACATTAATTGTATGGGTAGTATGTGTGAGCCATAAAACAAAATTGTGAAGAGTTAGATGTGAGCTTGGGAACACCATTCTAGTTAAGTGAAATACCCAATTGTGAAGAATTGAAGAGTGGACGTAGGATTTGTTAACACCTGAACCACTATAAATGTCTTGTGTTTATCTTTTTCTACTCCTTCTTAATTCTTTAATTATCTTACTTTTTCTTCCAAATTTGTTATCTCCCACCAATTCAACCCTCTTTCTTAATGCACTAGGCCAACAAATGTTTTATTATTTTGGAAAACAAATCACGTTAGGTATCTGGAGCTTGTTTCATAGTTTGTGATATTTTTAAGTATTCATATTTTTACAATTACATCTAAGTATGCTTGTAATGTTGGTAATAGAGTTCTTGATCAATGTTGTAGTTCACTCAAACCAAAAATAGTTTAGACACCTATTTGCATAAGAGATTGGTGGTTTGAAAAAATGAATAATGAAATTTTTCCTTTTCATAAATTCATTATTAATTAATATTATATTATTTTAATTTTAATTTATTTATAGATGATACTTGTGTTACTTATTTTACATATTTTAATGGGATAAAATTAAAAAATTTCACTGAAGATATCATATTTTTAGATATTAACAAGGAATCTAAGCTATCAAATAAATGCTCTAACTCCTTCTCAAATCAAATACTTTATGTTAAGTTTATATTATTATATAATATATGTGTGTATGTGTATATACATATATGGATGTGTATATACATATATGCACATATATGTATATATCGGTTTAGTCATTATCATATTTATTGGTTTATATTACATAAATATGTGGATTAAAGGTTATAATTCAAGAAAAAATTATTTTTTGATGTTTTAGAAAATTATTTATTGTTGGCTTTGAAAAACTGAGTTGTTTTAGTGCTTTCTTGAATAGTTAAAATTGATAAAATTGATGATTTATATGTTGAATGATGGAACTAATGTTTTATTATATTTGGTTTTACAGATTTGATGTTTTATATGTTTAATTGATTAAAATATATAGTGGATGATGAAAATTTGTTTTATTTCATTAATTTTTTTATAATTATAGTATTTAATTTTGTATGTGTTTATTAGATTTTATCAAATTACTTAAACATGTCTTTTTGATGCTTTGACACGCTAATATGTGTTATAATATGATTAAGTAAATGAGTTACACGAATTATATTGAATCACCTGTTGTATAAATATATTGTGTTAAAATTAGAATTTTGACACTATTATTTAAAGGCATCATGTTTAGATTACACATTTTTATATTATACATGTAGTTCAATATTATATGCTTAAACATGATGCCACACAAATTGGCAGCCCCATAATAGCTCATATTAAAAGGAGGGAGATGAGGGTAAGTTAGGCAAGTTGGCTTGGGTGACGTGGGCTGAGCTTAGGCTTAGGTCGTCATTAGATTATGGATAAAGGCAGATTATATTATGGACTCCGAACCATGTAGTATTGTGGTTCGCATACTTACCACACGTGTAAATATAATGAACATTTTAGAATCAATTAATGAACAATTATATATGAACATTTTAAATTTAAATAATGAACACTATTTTGTATTTCATGATATTTTTATCTGATATTGATGATGTCATGTTTTTGTTGCTTTGATATATTCAATTTTCTATTCGATTTTAAAATACATTGATTTGGAGGCTAAGTTTGAGTTCTATTGGACCATGTACATTAAAAAGCTTCATTTTTATCAATTAGTATTACAATATTTATTATTTGTCCACGAATTAATTTTTCCATTAGAAATATATAACATTCTTTCACAAAAACTTAATATTCATCACTCAGTATTTGGAAGTTCATTATCTATAAACATAATATTCGTCATTTTTAATTTTCATGTTGATTATTATTTATGTAATATTTTATATGAATTAATTTGTTCTTACGAACATATAATTTTCTTTCACTAAATTTTATGTTCATTGATAAGTATTTGAATATTCATTATCTGCTTGCAGAATTTTATCTTCTATAGTTTCATGTTTATTAATTATTACATAAAAGTTCATAAGTTGTAATCTATATATTCATCATTTTTAACACAATAATCATCAATCAGATATATAATATTCATTACATATGCAATTGTATCAATAATGTTCATATATATATATATATATATATATATCAATTGCAATTGTATCATTAATATCAAATAAATAATTCTCATGAAAAAGAAAATGTTATTTATTATTTAAATTTAAAATATTTACTATTTAAAATTGTTCATTAATTATTTCTGAAATATTCATTATATTTACATGTGTGATGGGACACTTAGATCATGATGCTATGTGATCTGGAACCCATGATATAAGAACATGTGGATGAGCTGGTTCATTCGGCTTTGGGCGTAAGGCCTGTTCAACTCAAGTTTAGTCGAACCCTTAGGCTTGCAATCCATTCAATGCATTTGAACAGAACCCTTTTAACTCCATGAGCCATTTAGCTCAGGGTGAGCCAAAACTTTCATGGACTTGCCTATGACTCCATATGGGTTATTCCGGTTCATGATGTCTTAAATCCCTTCTATCAAGCATAACGAGCTTCTCAAGGTTCTAAAAGTTTCAGATTCTTGTAACTCATTCTCGTTTGAAAGAGACTTATTGTTCCATAACAATCATCGAGTTCAAGTGTCCTGAAGTACCAAAATAGGATATCTACAAAGCCATTAACAAAGCAACTAAATATAATATAATTCAGGATATTTACCATTTTCAATTATTAATTTGAAAATAACACCCATCATATATTTGCATTTTATGAAAATCTAAGCGTCAAGAGCTCATTTAAAAATAGGTGATGCGCCACGTACTCGTTGACTTCTTACACAAACCATAGCCTACGTTCATTTGTCTTCTCACTATTTGTCCTTATTAGAACGTGTACCTTTAGAAGACAGAGAGACTTATACACGTAACCAACACACATCAATTATTGGAGTGGGTCACCATCAAATGACCAGGGCAAATTTGTGATAAGCGAGGTGTACTGATGGAACCACGAGAATATCGGGTATATCAAGATCCATGTGTATAGTAATTCCCTCGTGCTTAGGATTATAATGTGGAAAGGAACTTGCATCATCAGACCATGAATTGGGTTGGTAAGGATGATTTAGGATGTGGCCTCCTACACTATTTACAAAACTGGAATGTCTAAGGCCACGTTATATCTCTGCAATATGAGACAAAACGTAGATGCAATGTTCTTCCAAATCAAATTTCAATTATAATTGTTATATGTCTGAGATATAGTGCAACCATTAGTTCAATATAATTTCATCCTCATCATTTATAGTGTGTACACATAATTTAAGATAATTAAATACATACGGGTTTCACAAACAATGATGTAAATGTTTTGTATCTCTTTCCCCCAAAAAAAAAAAAAAAACCGTTATTTTCTCTATATTAACAACCATAGTGCATGAACTAATATGATGATTAGGACATAGGCCAAAATTATTAGATTTAATGGGAGTTAGTCCATATTTATTGACCAAATTACTATGCGATGGATAGCTTACTTTATATCTTTAACCCCAAGTCTCTCTCTTTTTTAAAGAAAATTAAATTCAAAGTTGTTAAGTTAATTTGTAGTTTTTTTGTGTAATTTAATTAATGAATCTAACCCAAATTGTAAAATTGTGGATTAAATAGAAAGGTCTTCTTATATAGAAATGTGTGTGTATGTATTTTGTGTGTCCATAAGAAAAGGTAAACTTAAAAAAAAAAAAAAAGAATTATGTCCAAATATTTTTATGCAGGAATAGTAAATATTGTGAAATAATACGATATTAATTAATATAACAAACTTAACGTAGAGACATTAATAATGTAAATAAGTATAAAAAAACATATGTTACAAACAATCATATTCGATATTTATAATTAAGAAAATAAAATAGTATATTTAGTGAATAATCTTATATATTAAAATTATAATTCAATTTGATCTCATGTTTAGAAAATCGATGTCTTCATTATATTGCTATTGACTTTTTTTTATTTAAGAAGTGAATTAAAAATCAAAGAAAAATATCTTTTTTAATATTTAAAACTCATAAAAGGAAAACAAATAATCTATTTTGTTTCTCCTCATATATGTTTTTTTAAAATATTTGTCTATGAAAAAAAGAGAGTTTTAGAAAATTATGATAATAAATATATGAATAGTATTATGAAACAATCTATTTAAACTATAAATTGAAACAAACAAACATAAAAATTAAAAGCGAAAAAATATATAATTTAATTTTAACTCATCAAATTGTTTAAAAAAACTAAATCCACCAAAGAAAATCATTCTTCATTATAGTTTAATTTTAAAATCTTGTAGGATATATTTATAAGCAGAGAGTCCATTTTCAATATTAAATTCAAATTTTAGATGATAAACATTTATTATTAAATATCTAATGACTTTTTGCCATTCTAATTATTGTCTAGAGTTTAGATTTTGCAGTCCAGATTTTGTCCCAACTTTATATATATATATATATATATATATATATATATATATATATATATATATATATATATATATTATGTTTTATATTAAATATAAA
>CATIWR010460494.1:0-31940 GCA_949677035.1 Omphalea diandra | reverse complement strand
TATTATGATCATAGCTGACATGGTTTACCAACATGATATTTAAAAAAAAATATCAATTATGACTCTCTTTGAAAAATTTAGATTTTGAAAAATTAAATAAATAAATTCTATCTTAATAATTATCTTATTTTAAAAGTCTATACTTAAAAAAATTAAATTCTATCGTTTAAAAAAAATGATTTGATGAGAAATCAAATTAAGCCAAAGTTATAAAATTTTGAGAAATTTTATTCAGATTAAAAATTTTAGATAGAATTACCATACTAACATTATAACTTAAATTACTGCTATTTTTGTTCAAAATAAACAAGAGTTTAAGAAAATAAAAGAATTTCATTGAATTCTATTAATTTAAAATTTATTTAAAATAGTAGAATTCTACCATTACGTATAATTTTCTACCTAAAACTTCATTTGTTTTGTAAAAAATATTTGATGTTTGACATATTCAGAAAATTTAGACAATGATATATATTTTTCTAGTCAATAAAAAACTAAATCAATTTTAAGAAAAAAATACTTACTTTTTTAAGAAGACAAAATCTTGATGCAGATATTATTTATTTGCATAAAAAAATCTTATAAATATATATTTTATTATCATCAATGATCCTTAATTACCAATATCTATCATAAATTGTGGCTGATAAATGATGGTTGTCAATAATTGATGGAATCCATAAAAGTTTCATTTTTAATATATTTTATATTATGTAATAAATAGCATAAATATAAAATATTTGTTATTTAAATTTTATTATAATTTTATAAAATAAAAAATAATATTTTTAAAATAAAAAATATATTATTTAAAATTTTACAAATAAATTATTTTTCATGAAATAAATAGAGTTATTTTCTTTTGTTTTTTATATAATTTTTTTCAAATATAATTTATAGATTTCACAACTTATATATTTTTTTCAAAAAAAATTCGAACATATTTAAAACAGAAAACCCAAAAATAAAATTGTAAACGATCCAATATTTGAATCTGTAATTAATTTCAAAAAAACGTAAAAGAGGTGTGATTCATGATCTTTTTTATCTAATTACAGAAAAAGTAATCAAAATTTTAAAAAAGAAACGAGTCACGAGAAAGAAATGAAACAAAATAAAGAACAGCGTTAGATTTGACTGCAAAAAGGAAAAAGAAAGTCTGCAGATGAATCAAACAAATTTGCAAACATCCAAACTTTTTTTTGTAAAAAAAAAAAAAAAAAATTCTTTATCTGATTTGTTATTGCATGAATGAACACCGAGAAGCCTAAAAGCCATCACGTATTTGGGTTTACTTGGCACCGCCGACTCATGCGGCAGCTATTGATTATTTATATTGAATAAAAAAATTATGTGAAAAATAATTTTATCAGTTTAGATATTTAATTGAATAAAAAAAATATTTAGACATAAAAATAAAAAAATTAAAAAAATTTAAATATTAAATTTGTAATTTATAGTAAATATAAAAAATATTTTAATTAAATTTTACTATCTTTTATATAAATTTTATTAAAAATTACACCATAAAATATGAATTAGGCTAACATTATACATAATTTTATAATTTTAATATATTTTAATAATTTTTAAAGTTTGAATTATAATCACATCAATATACAAATATTTTAATTTAAAATCACCATTACACCCTAAAAAAAAAATTGAGGCAGATTGAATATTTTCTTGATCACTCTCTAAGTAATTTTTAGTAAAATTTAACAAAATATAATTAAATATAAATTTAATTAATTATTAAACTAAAAATTCTTTTAATAACATTATATTATATTATATCATATCAAATATTATTTTATAATATAATCGACGAGTGTTTAGAATATTCAGAAGATTTTTGTGATCAAACAATCAAATCAATCATTTCAACAACAAATAAAAAAAATCACATAATATTTGTGTTAATTTGATTTAGATTTTAATTCTTTATTTGGAAAAATTGGAGGGAGGGAGAGAAAATGAGGTTAGAAAAAATAAAAGGAGAGAGAATATATAATTTTTTGTTCTATTTAGAAAGAGAGAAAAATTAATAAGGAGAAAATATATTTTAAAATATTTGAAAGTTACATTTATATTTTTGTCCATTATAATTTAAATAAATTTTATTAGCTATTATATTTTAAAAGATAAAAAATAATTAATTTACTTTTTAAAATGAAAAAAAATTCTCATTCTCTTTATATTTTCATTTCTTTTTTTCTTTTTCTCCTCTTTTTTCTCATTTCTAAATAAAGGGTAATGGTGGATTTAATTTTTCTCCAATTGGTAGCCTAGAGATTATTCTTTGGCTAACGACAAAGACTGATAGATGAATGCTTTTATTGGGTCGAGTTTGAGAGAGGATCAGTTTTTTTAGAATTAGGAATTTTGCTTGGGATTTGGTAGTTAACATTTGGGGATTTGTTGATTTTTTTTTTTTCAAATAATAGAGATTGATGTGATTCTCAAGCTATATATGAATAATAACATCTTAATTTTTTTTACTTATTAATATATGAAATTTGATTGAATAAATAAAAAATAAGAAATAATGATAATATGTTGCATTTAATAAATTAAAATCAAATGCAATTTAATATAATCACTGTTCATAAATTTAAATAAAAACATTAAATTATATAGTTTTTTTATATTATTTTCTTTAAAAATTATAATAATTATTAATTTTATTCAAAAATTTAAGATTTAAAAATCAATAAAATTAAATTTATTTAATAATCTTTTAGTTATAATTTTTATATTTAAAAGAATTAAATTATTTAATAAAAATAAATAATGTAATAAAAATCATAAAACTTTAGGAGAATTTATTATAATTAAAAAATTTAGATAAAGTTATATTGATAATCTTATAAATTATATTGACATCATATTATTTTGAATAAATAAAGATATTTAAAAAATGAAATAATTTTAATTTATTAAATTTATTCAAAATAACAAAACTTAACTAAATTTTATTAATTTAAATTTATTTAAATAAAATTTTTTTATTAAAGTAAAAAATTGTTAATACAATTTTTTCTACATAAATGATTTTAAATAAAATCTTAATATTGATATATTTATTGTTGTTAGGTAATTGTAAAAAAAAATAAAATGCAAAGCTACTCGTTACTTTAATATTATTTTTTGTTTAATGTTTTTTAGAAGGAAAAGACAAAATCCTAATTTTAAATATTAAAATTTATAATTTTTGATTTTATATTTTTAAAATATTTTAATAAATATGGAAAAGAAAAAAACATTATTTATAAAAATGTTTTTAATATTCATTTTTATTTTTTAAAAAACAAAACATAGAAAATCTAAACGATCGCCAGCGCACTCTAAAGACAAATAAAATAAAAAATGAAGGCTGAAGATACTGATCACATCATATAGAAATTCCACTTCCAGTTCCCGACCTCCACATTCCTTCTCCTTCTCCTTCTCCCTCTCGCTCTCTCTCGATCTGTCCGCCTTGAAGAAGGAAATCAATAACAATTTTAAAAAAGCAGAACAATTTCCACACGCTCTCATCTATTTCCGGATCTTCTATTTCCATTGTTTTCTTTTTTGGATTTTTTCTAAAAAAATCAAATCAAATCAGTTTCGAGATGGGCAGCAGCACGGGAGATCTCCTTAGCATCGAACCTCAAGAGCTCAAGTTCCCATGTAACTCCTTTTCTTCTTTTTCTTCTTCTTCTTTTTCTTTTGCTGTTGATTTATGATCTTTCATTGCTAATTTTTTCTGTCTGTTTTGTTTGGATTTGCAGTTGAATTGAAGAAACAGATCTCTTGTTCTCTTCAATTGTCTAATAAAACTGATAATTATGTCGCTTTCAAGGTACCCCCTGTTTCTTTTCATAATCTCCTTTTCTGTCTGGTTCCCGAGAACAGAATGGGATTCAGGAGTCTAAAATCTCTTTCTTATTCTTGTTGTTATTATTAGGCAAATGAGGATGCGGATTTGGATTTTCGCATTTTGCATGCCTACTTAGGGATATCTAACATCTTAAAATAATTGTTGATGTTTAGGTCAAGACCACCAATCCCAAGAAGTATTGTGTTCGACCGAATGCAGGGATCGTGTTGCCTCGCTCCACCTGTGATGTTCTAGGTGATACTTATGCAGATTTGTGGGGTATATCGTAGTTTATTGTAGTTGGTAATTTTGGATTTGTGACATTGGGCATTTTGTTGATTCAGTTACTATGCAAGCACAAAAGGAGGCTCCTCCTGATATGCAATGCAAGGACAAATTTTTGCTTCAGAGTGTCAAAACGCATGATGGTGCCATTGCTAAGGAAATCAATGCGGAAATGGTAATTACATTTGATGACGGATTCATTTTTAACTTGTGGGTTTTGGAGGTTATTGCTGATTGTTGTTTGGGTTGTCTAGTTTAATAAGGAGGCAGGGCATCATGTCGAAGAGTGCAAGTTGAGAGTGGTGTATGTGTGTCCGCCTCAACCTCCTTCTCCTGTTCCAGAAGGGTCTGAGGAAGGGTCTTCCCCGAGAGGTTCTGTGTCAGACAATGGGAATGCGAATGGGGCTGAGTTTTCTAACGTGAGTACTTGAAGTGACCCGTTCTGTTAATATTATTTTCTGATATGATGAGTGATTGATTTTGTTTCACGTAAAGTTATTGATGACATACCTTTTGTCTGTGAATATAGGTTGCAAGAACATTTGCTGAGCAGTTTGAACCTCAAGAAAAATTTCCAGAGGTAAAATTTGTTTACATTTGTATAATTGTATTCATGGTGATGTTGCGTGCTACAGAGGACAGCTCTTTGAATACATAGTATTGTATTCTTATCATTTTGAATATGCCTATATCAGCATCATTATTCATATATGTTTTTTCAATGACTAGCTATAGCCACATATAGTTCCATGGCCCAGTTTAAACTCTGGTTGTCTGTTTGCAAGTGATAGGCTGATTCATTTTGTTGACCTTATGGTTGTATTTAGCCTGATATGCGTAGTCCGTGATTTTTAGTTCTTGAAGTGGTCTCTTTCTCAAAGATAATGGGGATAATATTCCCAATATTTTCCATTAAATATCTTTCTATCATCTTGACAACTTCCTTCTCTGGCCAGCAAGACAACTTGATATCATTAAATGTGAACACATGAAGCTGTGAGTTTTTCTGAACAAAGGTTGAGTTTTACCATTTCTTTATCTGTTTTCATTTTTAAAATCATTGAAAAAGTCATGATAAAATATTTAATTCTTCAGCTTATCATCACTTTCTTGCCTCCAAAATGATGAAAGACGATGTGAAGTTGAAAGATGATTTTAGCTTGGTAATACAGTCTGGGTGAGTTATCTTGCAATTTCCTTATGGAGTTGACATAAAAATGTTGTAAGGAGACATAAAAATGTTGTAAGGAGAGGATGCAAAATGATGGCCTTCTCTGCTGTCCTTAAAAAGAGGGTGGATTGTGAGGTTGTGGTTCTATCCTACTTGGTCATGTATAGTGTGTAAGTTCGTAAAAGGTAAAGGCAGTGCTGGTCTGGATGTTGGCATATGCATGATAATTTGTGTTATGGAGAGTTGAACTTCAATGATTTATATTAACCTGCAGACAACTTTGTGCTGCCTACAAAAAGTAGTGGGAAGCTACTGGAAGAGAAGCATCTAGGTTAATATTTGGTGCTTTCCTTTTTCTTTATTTGTTTAAACAATTGTTTTAGGATTTATTCAAGTTTACGGCCTCAAGCGTGACATTTAGCATGATTTGGTTGCTTATAGATAATAATGCGTTAGCTTGCCTGATATAAAGTATAACTTACTGTTCTCCACTATCAATTTGTGGATCTCTCGCGCTCTCTCTCTTTGATCTATTCTAGATATTAGCAAGCTAAAATGTTCTAAGTTGCTTTAAGATAGATTTTGTAGATTTCCTGTTGATTTAATATTGGACTACAATTTCATTATCTGTGACCCTTCTGTATAGGTAGTCCATTATTGTGTCTTTACATAATTAGATTCAATATTGTAATGCTATTCTTGGAAGAAAGGAAAAAATAAGGGTCAAATTTCAGTCTGGTTATGATGGCAGGTATAGACTGTTTTCTTACTTTCCATATCATGAATGAGATGAAATATTCTAGTGACATTTTCTCTCTCCTATGATTTAAAAATATCAAGTTACTAGTGAAATCTTCTAGCATTTGTTTCACTCTACTGTGTTTCACATTCTGATGGCTTCTTTTGTCTATAAACAATTTAGATATTGTCTCCTTTTTACTAATGCAATGCCATACATAGATTGTATGAATTCCTTCCCCCCTTATCTAAATTAGAATCTTTTGAAATATCTCTTGAAATTCAATATTGAATGTCTGCATTCATAACTTGTAAAGCTCTGCATACAGCGGTAAAGATAAATGTATCCTTTTATTCTCTCTCTCTCTCTCTTTCTCTCTCTCATGTCCATGCACCTGTTTTGAAATTTGACATGTTGCTGTATTATAGTTGGATTTCATTTGTTAATTATTTTTTAGGAACTTTATGTCTTGGTCATGCATATTCTTTGATTACTGTTAGTAATGTTCGCTATATGTGCAGGCCAAAGCTCTTATATCCAAGCTGACTGAGGAAAAAAATAATGCAATTCAACAAAATACCAAGCTTCGTCAGGAATTGGTGAGCTATTAATGCATAATTTCAATTTCATAGATTATCAATTATGTTTTTCTCATTGGTGGCAAGATATTCTGGATTTTCATTATGCTGTACATATGAGTTTTTACCTCTGTCTGATGTGGACAGTTTGTTGATTTGTTCTCTCTCCTGCTGTCCGGCTTTCCTGTTTTCTCTCTGTGAAATTTATTTTTTTGCTGTTTGAATTTCCTGTTGGTTATATGGAAATCTTTGTCTATTGGGTTTAGCATGTGAAATATGATACAGTGATGGAAAAGGAAGATGTGGCAATTCTTCAGCCTAACTAAATAATCAGATTTGATGCACTTGGCCTCAGTTCTGTGATATTAGTGGCCTTGTAACCACTGAATTCAGCAAATAATTTGTGTAATTCAGATCTGAATCTGAAGAAACAGCAGGGGAACAAATTGGTAAACCTTGGTTATCACATGTTGGGTTGGAATGACACTTAGGAAAAGTAGAAAGTTGTGCTTCCAGAAGAGCATATAGACTGCTGAATCACATAATGTATGGCTTGGTACTAGAGCCCATTGCAGACCTGTAGACTCAAAAATAATTAACTGAAGGGTAAAAGATAAACAAATAGTAGGAGTATGAACTAAAGAGAAGCTTGCAAATTAAAGTTTTAGCAGTAGAGCTAACTTATCCCACCTTTTATCATTCTGGGGCAGCCTGATGCCACTGATGCATCACATGGCACTTAAATTGCTACATTTGTCATCAAGTTGCATATCTGAGGTGTATTTCTCATTTGTGGAGATATCATCATGATTTCTCTTTTGAGTATGTATTAGGAGATCAACAAATGAGAGATTCTAGATCTGTGCTCACTGATTTATGGTTGTGTCCCCATAATGATGTTGGAAAAGCCTCTAATATGGTCGCAGGATTAAATTTCTTCCGTGCTTCTTACGGTTTCTTATTTGTCAAATTTTCTTTAGTTTAATTTGTATGTTTTCTATGCATTATCCTTTTCCCTTACTATCTGGAAAACTTATTATTCCTTTGATGTGCTGCTCATTTGTGTTTGTATAGTGGTGGAACATTATTTTGCATTTTGGCTCTGTTCCTGCAACATCCAGTTGCTGCTTTTCATTTGCTTCTTTTTGACATGATCACTACCTCCTGCTTATCTGCTTCTGTCCTCTTTGGTTAGTTATAATTGTTACATTGAAGCTAAAGCGGGATTTATCCCTTTGACCTTCCTAGCTTATTTAGTTAAGGTCTTGCTTTGTACTTGATGCATCTCTATATTAGAAAACACGTATGTTTACAGTGAAACTTCAAGCTGAGTTGTTGTGACAAATATTTCTGTTATTTTATATGCATTTATATCCATTCTTATGATCTATGATTAGTTGGGATTTCTTACTTTATGAAAATACTACATGCAGGATCTCCTAAAGCGTGAAGGCAACAAAAATCGTGCAGGTGTCTCATTTATGTTTGTCATCTTTGTTGGCTTGCTTGGGATAATTTTGGGGTATCTCATGAAGAAGTCGTAAGCAAGTGTCCTCCATTGATCTTTGGTCATAATTTCTGCTCATTTGCTTTCAGTCACCAATCAAAGAATGATGACGGAAGGAAAAGAAACTAATGAGCAAAACATGGTGCATTTCTTAGTTAGCTTTGTGGAATTAGCAAAACTTGTTTAGATCAGAAGATGTGTTTGTAGTCGATGAATAGCATTCCAATGACTCGTGCTTTATTGACTTGCATTCTTTTTGTAACTTAAACTATTTTTTTCCCCTTTCTTTTGTGCTTCAACTTGAAAGATTCTGTAGATACCAAAGACTTAATAATCAACACCTCCCACTTTGTCGGATGACAAGTTCTTTTTCTTTTCCTCCGTATGGGGGGTTGTAAGCTGGACCTGCAAGACTAGGCCCGATATAACAACACGATCTAGTTTTTGTCCTGTTCTGTCTACCCTGAAATTTGGTCTATTACTTTTGGGAGTTGTTTTTTTACTGGATGGTGGGCAAACATTTTTGTTATATTATAATTAATATTAAGGGTATTTTTCTACAACAAACTCGTTCAATAGTTGCTTGGAAAACGATTTGGTGTTCTTAATGATTATTCTTTGAAAATTATGGAGACTAATGACCCCACCACCCAAAGCCGCATGATTTTGGGATGAAAGATAATCCTTTTGAAATTTATTATGATACCTTTATTCTGAAAATAAGACTGAAGCAGATGATGCAAAATGAGTACTAATTTAAGGATCTATGTCAGACATCCAGCCTGAATAAAGTTATAACAAAAATATTTCAGTTTTAAAGCCGACAATGCAAATAAAGTTCATGTTAAGCCTGGTGGTTTCTTTCTCCTGAGAATGAAAAGTTCTAGTCTTTTGACTAATCGGTTGTTATGAGCCTTATCTTTCTAGCGCGCAACTGCAGCCCTACATAAAAAGCTGGAAAAACCTGTTTTGAGCTAAATACTTAACTCAAAACTCCAATTTCATTCTTATATCTTTTACCTGTTCATATTAGGTAATTTGTTTGAGCTAAATGCTTAAACTCAAAACTTCAATTTGACCCTATATCTTTTTACCTGTCCATTAAACTAATATTAATATTTTCAATAATTTTTTAGATAAGTGTTCGGTGGATAAAAATTCAATCGCGGCAAATTTTTTTTTTAAAAAAGTGCATATCAGCTCAAATTATTTTTTATTAATTTAATCTCTTATACTAAAATTTATGGTTATTTAAATCCAAAATAGTAAAAAAGTACAATTTCATAACTTAAATAAATAAATTTATTGGAAATATAAAAATAAAAAATAAAAAAATATATATCATTTTTCCTCAAAAAATAGATACAATTGCATATATTAGCAATGCATATTTTAGATTTGTTAAAACATTTTTGTCATATTAAAACTTAGTTTCTTATATTTTTTAAACTTCAAATTTAATAATTTATTTTGAAATAGCAAAATCATTTCATAATGATTTTTCTTAAAAAAAATTAACTTTTATCAATTAATTTTAAATTAATATTATTAGATATTTATTATTTATCTCTCCAATAATAAAATTCTATATTTGGACTACGGTGTACTCATACATGTTTAAAAGATGCATCTCCATATTGATCTAGTATATTTAAAACATTAATTTTTCTAAATATTATCCCTAAAAATCGAATCAAAATGAAAAAGTTATCTAATAAAAATATTTTCAAAATAATATATTATTTATATTTGAAGATTAAATTTGTAACATATATTTTAATATTTTATATGTAATAAGATTAAAATGATTTTTTAAGAGTTTATATAATCTTCTAAGAGTTTAGCTAATAATTTGAATCATTATCAATAAAGAAATGAATAAACTCTCTTATCAATGAGATATATAATATTAACATTAAAATTAATTAATTCAAATTTAAATATAAATAAAATATATTTGTTGTTATTGCCACACATCAATCAAGCTAATTTAGAATCAAGGTATAAATGAGTAAATTCTCCTCAATTAAACTACTACATTTTTATCTTTATATTTTAATCAATGACAATGATTAATTTCTTTTATAAAAAATTCTGAAAAAGAGAGACCAAAATAAATGCAAGTGTGATGTGAAAATTGAGGCTAAAAAAATTGAATAAGGAAGATTTCAAAATTACAATAAGAATTAAATTATAATTAATTGAAAAAGAAGGTGTTGCTATTGAGAAAAAATAATATTTTTGATTATTTTATTTATTTTTATATTTTTAATAAATTTATTAATTTAAAATATAAAATTTTTTTATTTTTAAATTTAAATAGCCCTTAAATATAAAGGGATAAATTAATAAAAAAATTAATATAAATTAATATACACTTTAAGTTCAAGGAATAATTGGACATTTATATATAGAAAACTCATGTGAAAACTAATCTCAATTACTTAATACTAGTTTAATAAGTTTCATAATAAAAAAAACTTAATTATATGATTATCATAGAATTTAAGTCATAAAATAGTAGTAAACCTGCAAATTGCACAATATATTTATATAATAAATTATAAATAAATATAATATATATTTTATTAAATAATTAGTTAATTAGCTAAATAATTAATTATTATAAAAATTATTATTAGTATGTATGGAGATATTATTATTAGCTAAATAATTAATATTTTCAAATTTTGAAATAATGTATGGAGATAACAACAACAAAATGACTATCTATTGATTCATATATTCAATTTTATATGACTATATTTTAAGAGAAACTTTATTAAATTTGAAAAAATAATTTATAATAATCAATCAAATAAATAATATTAAACATTTCATAATAAAAATAAAATTATAAATTATATATACATATATGAGATAGAGATAATTGTAAATACCCTGGCCCTTGAGTTTTTTATTATTATACTTTTAGTCCTTCATTTTCTAAAATTATATTAACACATCCCTACATGTTTTACTTCCGTTAAATGATAACATCCTTTTATCAAAAATTTACCCTTTTTTTATTAGTCAAATAAATAAAAGTCAATAAAATTATCTTAAATCTATTAAAATTCTAATGTTACCTCTATCTTCTTCACTATGCCAAAAGAATAAAAAGATTCCATCAAAGTTCTTCCACTAAACAAAAAAACTCCTATTGAACTTGAATTTATTAGTTTGGATGGAAATGAGGCAACCCAAGAGAGGGGTGAATTGGATTGTAAAATAAAACACAAATACCCAACACGAAAACAACAAACACAAAACAACACAGAGTTGTATAGTGGTTCAACAATGTACCTACTTCATTTTCCAATCTTTTACTTAATTCTTTTCTATTCTTTTTTTATGCTCAAGAACAAACCTTCCCTTTTTCAGGCTAAGGAAAAACAAAATTTTATCCTTTTTCTGTTAGTCAAATAAATAAAAATCAATAAAATTATCTTAAATCTATTAAAATTCTAATGTTACCCCTATCTTCTTCATTATGCCAAAAGAATAAAAAGACTCCATCAAAGTTCTTCCACTGAACAAAAATACTCCTATTGATCTTGAATTTGTTGGTTTGGATGGAGATGAGACAACCCAAGAGAGGGGTGAATTGGATTGTAAATTAAAACACAAATACACAATGCGAAAACAACAAACACAAAAAACCACAGAATTTTATAGTGGTTCAACAATGTACCTACTCCATTTACCAATCTTTTACTTAATTCTTTTCTATTCTTTTTTTATGCTCAAGAACAAATCTTCCATTTTTCAGGCTAAGGAAAAACAAAATTTTACCCTTTTTCTGTTAGTCAAATAAATAAAAGTCAATAAAATTATCTTATATCTATTAAAATTCTAATGTTACCCCTATCTTCTTCACTATGCCAAAAGAATAAAAAGATTCCATCAAAGTTCTTCCACTGAACAAAAATACTCCTATTAAACTTGAATTTGTTGGTTTGGATGGAGATGAGGCAACCCAAGAGAGGAGTGAATTGGATTGTAAATTAAAACACAAATACACAATGCGGAAACAACAAACACAAAATAACACAGAGTTTTATAGTGGTTCAACAGTGTACCTGCTCCACTTTCCAATCTTTTACTTAATTCTTTTCTATTCTTTTTTTATGTTCAGGAACAAACCTTCCCTTTTCAGACTAAGAAAAAACCTTTTCTTTTCCATATTCAAGGACAACTTTTACACTTACTCTCTTTTAACAAGAAACAAGAGAGTTAACTCAACTCTTAGTATTTTTTTTAGTTACAATACCAACCTTTTACTCACTAGTAAGAATAGATCCAAATGGTGTCAATGCCTTTCAAAAATAGGCAACAATTTCATTTTTAGTGCTTAAAAAAAAAAAACCTACTCTCAAAGAGTAACAAAATAATCCATAAGAAGACCTACACTCAAAGAGTAACAAAGACAATTCTTACTGCACCCAAATACAAAGCAATACAAAAAAAGTTTGCATAATACCTTGCTAAAAGTTCTATAGTTGTTTGCAAATATTCTCTAAAGTTTCATCAATAATTTTTAGTTTTCAGAAATTCTCCTTATATATCTAAACTCCAAAATTAATTGATGGAATAGTTGATGTTCAGTCTAACAGTTTTTCTGTAAAACTAATTGTTAGAGGTGGCAACGTCTATTGATCCTAAACAACACCTATTGAGCTTGTAACGGATACTTTCAATGCTCGTTATTAATCTTTCCACGGTCATTAGCTTTGATGTCAATGTCTGTTGGAGTAAGAACAATGTCCGTTACTGACTTTTCAAAAAGCATAAACTTGGTGATCTATTTTTTAACAAATGTAGAAGTGTTTTAACGACTATTAGGGAATTTGTAATGCCCACTGGATATACCTTCAATATCTGTTGAGCTTTGAGTGTGTCTTGTTGGAAGGTCCAGAAGTTATAGCTTAATCTAAAACACTTTTCCAATGTCTATTGGGAAAGGACAACTCTCATTGCAAGGTCCAGGGAGTAGAGCTCATAGTTGAGCATTTTTTCAACACCTGCAAAAATACAGTGCTATAATGAGGTCAAAATCAATGTTCGTTGTGAGGTTCAACATAGCTCGAACTAAAACACTTCTCCAACGCCTGTTTCAAATGTCTTAACGCCTGTTGGATAGTCCAGAACGTTTTTGGCATTTGCAACATTGACTCAACACATATTGTGTGTTTCTAAAAGATTGTTAAAGTATGATTAATGCCCTTTGAATTTGTTCAATGCCTATTGAATTCATTCTCTCCCTTAACCATTTGTCGGGTCTGTAGAAAGGATACCAAAATGCTGAAATATAAATATTAGAATTTTTCTTAGTTTTGTTATCATTCAAAACACATCATTCGAAGTAGAGGAGTGAAACCAATGTCTTTGAGTCATATGTTCTCTAAATATTCTCCCTACTAATATAACAAAATCCAGCGTTGATTTGTTTCCATTACTGAATTTTGTTGGATTTATCTTGTTAAAACCTTAGCTCCATTTTCATCATCAACAACGATGACACCTTTTAAACCATTTTCATCATCAAAAACACCAAACCCATCTCTATCAATTTTTTGAAATTAAAGGTTATGATCAAATATGGGAGCATCATCTTCCACAAAATAAAAAAGGTTCGCATCACCCTTCTACATAAATGGTTCGCAACATAAAAAGCCCAAAAAAGGTCAAGGATCAAAGGAAGGAGATGGGTCATCCTTTTCCTCATAAATACTGTCAATGTCGACAATGATACCTTGTTGTTTGTCACACTTCTCGACACGGTGATTCTTCGTATACCTTAGCTCTGAGAATAGAAGTGGTTTATTTTCTTTCTATACGCAATTCACCATTTCTTTTGTGTTCATACTGGCAATTTCTAATGTGAATTCGATGGGTCTTTTCTTTTTCCTTTCATTTATTTTCTTTATTTCATTCTTTATACATTTGATAGATCCTAGACGACTTTGCTCTTTAAATTGTTCAATAAGGATAGGTTGGGATGAAGAAACAAACAATGATGGCCATAATAATATCATTATTTGCAGTCGATGATAGATTTTGATTTGATTAGGATGGGTTTGAGTTTTCGGATTTTGATAAGAGAAATTAATGTTTGTTGGGTTTTGCATATAAATAGATAATGTATTTTTTATTTGCTAGATTTTTCATTTAGTGGTGTATTTTGCATCTCGATTATGGTTTTATTGATGATCGGTTTATTATGCTTTTTTCTTCAATATTTTCTTTTGAATGTGAGAGTTTGTTGATTGCGGGCATGCAACAATGAAAGGAAAAAAGAAAGTTGAAGTATAATTGATAAAAATTGAAAATTTAATGTAAAATTAAGGCTATTATAGTCATTTTATATTAAGTTAATAGAAAAATTCACTTAAATACAAAAAAATTAATAGAATCAAAATAAAGAGATGCTTTAAAATAATTTTTGAAAATAAAAAATTAAATAGAATATTCTATTAAAATCGAGAGGGGTCTGCGTATTTACTCTTTTTTTTATTTTATATGGTATACCTTTTTAAAAAAAACTATTAAATGTAAATAAAATAATAATATGATTATATATAATTATTTAATAATTAATTAATATTATATATTGATTTGGTGACTGTATATGCATATTATCCGTTGATGTTATAATGAAGTTGTACAAAAACTGTCCAAATCAGCAATCACTATTCACTAGTTAGTCGTATCCGTGGCTGAATCTCGACTATACCCTAACACATAGACGAAGATTATTGACAACTGTTTTAGTAATCCAAAATAATTTATGAAAGATTTCCAAATTCCAATTTCTAGAAGCCAACTGACACCTTTCTCCGGAACTTTCTGTCCTCTTCTCCACGCTTCGTTACAGATCCGCCGTACCATACCATAAATACCACCCAAACTTCCCTTTCTTAAACTCAACAAGAAACCAGAAAAACACAATCGTCTATGGCATTAACAATTGCAATAAGAAGAGCCAGCGCTTCTCCTCTGTTTTTCAAACTCATCAACCCTATCCGCTCCGCTGCCACCACCGTTTCCCGCTCCTTCAACACCCAAATCCAACCTACCAAAATCGGCGAAGATGATTTCGGCACCGTCGACGTCGACCGACGCCGTCCCTCCTCCGTCTCCCGCCGCCGTGACACCTCTCCTTCGATATTCCCAGGTAATTGTTAAATAAGCTCCTGTTATCTTAACTCTCCATTTCCAAATTACAATATATGAAGATTCCTCTTTTTCGAATTCTAAATTCTGGGTTTGTTCAATTCTTTGATCTTAACAGACGTGGTGGACCCATTTTCGCCGACGAGGACTCTGGCCCAGGTTTTCAACCTGATGGACCAGTTAATGGAATTCCCGTTCAAGGGGTCGCCTGCGGGAGTCGGTGCACGGAGAGGATGGGACGTGAAGGAGGACAAGGAGGCGCTGTATGTAAGGATGGACATGCCCGGGCTGAGCAAAGAGGATGTGAAGGTTTGTGTTGAGCAGAACACTTTGGTTATAAAAGGGGAAGAAGCGAAAGAAAAGGGACAAGAAGAAGAAGGGGAGGAGGAGAGTGGAAGGAGGTATTCAAGCAGGCTGGAGTTGCCTCCGAATCTTTATAACTTGGAAGAGATTAAGGCTGAGATGAAGAATGGAGTTTTGAAGGTGGTGGTACCTAAGGTGAAGGAGGAAGAGAGGAAGGATGTTCATGAGGTTAAGATCGAGTGAGCTGGAGCTCTTCCATCTTTTCAGGTGTAAAATAGATGAAAGACGAGGAAAAATGCTGTTTTATGTTATTTTTTTGGGGTTAATTAGTGATTAAGGAATAAAATTTTGTTTGTGTTGTATGATATGAGAATGCTATGTGCATGGCTTCCATGGACTCATTCGAAATGCTTGTTGGGAGATTATGGATGTATCTATGAGTGTGGATACCTTCACTGCAAGTAATTTAAGGTCTTGGTACAAAATATTTTATTACTGGTAAAATTGATTTGTCATTATATTCATATGCGGTGGAAGTATGAACTCTTTTTTAATTTTTTAGCTTGTAAGATCAAGATGCATTTTAGGGGTTGCTCAGTTTTTAATTTTTTCATAACTAGCAGTTTAATTGTAGTGTTTAAATATTGTTGTTTATATGTTTTTGAAAATTAATTAATTAGTATAATATAAATTTTAAATTATTTGTTTATCACAGTGTAATTTTTGAAGTGTTCAGTATTTTCACATAATAAATAATTATTATTTAAAAAAAAATTATTAAAAAATAATAAAATGAAAATATGTAAAATTAAATTATTTTATTTAAATTTAAAATGATTATAATATATTTAATTATAAATTTAAATATAAAATATAGTATTAATTAATTTATATTTTAAAATCTAAAAAATTTTAAAAAAACTAATTTAGAATTTAAAAATTTATTAGATATCTATATATTATAGATCATTTTTAAGAATATATAAATTTTTATATTAATAGAAAGTATATTTAGTTTGTAGTTTAATTTTGATAGTAAATATTATAAAAAAATAAAATGTTAATACTTATATATTTTTTATTTATTGTGACATTATTTTAAAATAAAAAATTATTTATTGTGATAAAATAATTTGAATAACATTTTAATAATTAAATATATTAATAAAAGTGTTATTATATTTCAACTATTTTTGCATTATATATATTTTTACTTTTTATGATGTTTACCAAATTGAGGCACCTTTCTGTTTATACATATTTTAAATTGCAATTATGATAAAATTGTTTTTTCATTATTTATAACTTCATAGATGTCAAAAAATTAGTTTTAATTTTGTGATAAAATGTTATAATGAAAATTTTTTTATTATTATATTTTTTTGTTCATCTATTGTTATAAAAATATTTATTAAAATTTTATTTTATTATGAATTAATTAAATTTTACAAGAATTATGATAAACTGTAATTTTATCATGATAAAATTATATATTAAAATAATATTAATTTTATCATAAAATTTTTTATTATAATAAATAAAATTTCTTATAGTGATTCCATCGATGCACTAAACTTTTCAAGAGAAAAAGGTTATTGCCCTCATGATATTTTATAAGATAATTTAGGTCATGAGACTTTATTAGAGACAATTAAGAGATCAAATATAAAAGAGGTTAATAATTAACTTTATTTATGAGTTTTTTAAATTTAAATAGAGGTTAAAAGTTATATGTCAATTTACTTTTAAATATTTATTTTTCTTAATTTTCAAATTAAAGATTAAAAATAGAATGAAAAAATTTAAAATATTTTTATTTCTTTTTAGACCTTTCTATTCTATTTTATTTTATATTTTTTCACTCTAAAAAAAATTCCATGCAATACGTTAATGTTTCAAGTTTAGGCTGATTGAATTGAACGGTACGGATTGATGTGTCAAATATTACTAGAGGAACAGTGCTCTAATAAGAGAGAGATGCTGACCTAGAAGGTAATCGAATGATAGGACTGCAACACCGGTAAATTCGAAAGACAACAGCAACAATAAAATGTAGATATTTAGGGTCAGTATGGATATAGATATACTAAATTAAATTGATTAATAGCAAAATTTGCAATTAAAAAATTAAAAGAATTAAAAAAAAAATTAAATTGAACTAGTAATTTAGAATTGTACTAATCATTACTCTTTATCTAATTTGAATTATTGAATTGATATATATATATATATATATATAAAGAAATTACATTTTTTATAAATTTAATTTTTTAAAAGAATCTAAAATATTTGCATACTCGAATTAAATCAGGTTGATCGAATAACTTCAAATAACTGAATTGAATCAAATAAAAACTCAATTAAATTCAAAACGGATATTTTTTTATTTCGATTTAGTATTTATTCCTTTATTTTTTAAATATTCGATTTTTAAGCTAATTTTAGATAATTTTAAATAATCGGTTTAAAATTGGACTAGATACTCCTAGAGACATCAGCAAAATGGAGACACTGAAGAGAAAAACAAAAATAAACACCAACAACTAGAGAGAAAATTTTGATGGGAAATTGCTTGCAACAACAAATAAATGACCAAACAACACAGAGAAAAGAGCAAAGAACGGAGAGAGGGTAAATGAGAGTAGCAGCAGCACACAATACAGCAGAGAGAGAGAGAGAGAGCGAGGGGAAGAATGATAAGAGTTAGTTTTAGTTTTTAGATTATGATACCAATTTCTAATACAACATCGGTAGATAAAGTACCATTGGTTTGATTTTTCAAAATTTTTAAAATTAAAAAATTGAATCAAATCAAAATAATCTAATTTTTTAAAAATATAAATCGAATTAGATTAAATTATTGAGTAAATCGAACTAAATTTTTGATATATTATAGTCAAGTTTGATTTTTTTGTTTGGTTTGAAACGAATAATGCCCATTTTTACTAAGCACTAAAACTCCTCCTTTATGTTTGGACTTGTGTGTCGAGCATTAACACAAAATAAATAAATAAATAAATAAAATAGCAGCCTTTTTTAAATAATTTTTTAAAATTTTAGAGTTATTATTAATATATTTTATTGATAATAAATTATATTTTATTTTTAAAAATTTTATTTAAATTTGAAAAAAAAAATTTATTTATAAGAGTTTTTTTATCTCTTTTTTGGGAGTTTTGGTTATTGAGATTAATAATATCTTTTCTTAAATTTGTTTAAAAATATTTTATGAATTTTAATTTATATCAAGTTATAATACCATATTATGTGAGAATTTTTTTATAATTGATGATGTTGCATGATCTCCAATTCGGATAATGACCTGAAAAATTATGAACACATGTAACTTAGAGGACTATGTTCTCTATTATCACTTTAATGCTTAAGTTAGTTGTGAGAGTTTGAGAGCTTGAGTATTAGATTGAGAGCTTAAGACAGATTCAACGAATGTTTGAGTAGTAAGAAATATTGTAAAACTTTAGCAAAATGTACCTTAGTTGTGAAGATAATAATTATTTATAGCCTTAGCCCTTTTGAATGCTTCCCAAATATACCAAAATTAGTATTAGTTGGGTTTATCTTCATTAGTCCGAGATATGCAGAAAAACATCTATTGCGTAACCACCCTTTGGTGCCAAAACACTAGGTGTTTTTTTGTCTGCTAGTAAGTTCTCCAAACGCCATTGTCGTTCAGCTATATGATGTACCTTTTTTAGTTGTTATCGTTCAACCTTGAAGGGCCTTATGTTCAAGAAATTATTCTTTGTGACAAGTGGGTATCCTTTACCCAAGGGACACGTGTCTGTCATAATGATGTTTGATTGGACGAACACTATCATTAGTTCCTCAAAAGGTCATATTTTCTGGTATTTATGTCTGATGGTTTCCTTAGGTGGAACGTAAAATGATGCTTAAAGTCCCTCACAGGTGGTTTTAAATTGTCTCTGTTTCTATCATCCTTTCAACTTTCATATCACTTTGATTCTCATGCCTACTGGGAATCCCAGAGTGTTTGTTGTTTTTTGCATTTAATTCGGGCACGACTGCGAAGGTAACTTTTTTTCTATATAAAGCATTTTTCCTCTTCTTTTACCTTGATTGTTTGCATAATTTCCCTCTATTACTATTTGCTTTTGTTCTTCTTTTTAACGTTTGCTTGTAATTTTTCTAGCTACTTGCTATTTTTAGGTATTTTTGAGTTTTCCTTGTTTGATTTTTGTGCCTTTATTTTCTTCTCCTTCTCTAGGAATAATAAGTGAAACTAATCAAGCATTAGGCAAGCTTAGAAAATACTAGAGCTCTATTAGGGTTAGGGATTTGACGCACTTTTGAAACTTATTCCAGGTACCTGACAGGTACCAACTATTTTGATGTCCACCTAAGTATAAGGTTTCGGACTGCATTGATGTAAAGACTGTTGTCATATATAGGGAACAAATGGAGGTAGGGCTTTGTTTTCCTCTTCACCTTGCCCTACTAAGTTTCCTCAATTCTTTTTCAATTCCATTAACCCAACTTCATTTGAATGCCATTAGGATTTTTAGTAGTTTAACCAAAATATGTTGGGTAAAGGGTCTTCAGCTCACTAGTGCCCATATCTAGTACCTATATAGTGTAACCCAAAGAAGTAGTGAAACCTTCCTTGCCTTGACTGCTAAAGCAGGGAGTAAACGATATTCTTCCTTCCCTCATTTCTAAAGGATTGGTTAAATAACTTTTTTTCGTCTACCATTCCCTTAATTTAGTAAATCTCCCCTAAAAATTTATAGATAAACCTTCTAGCCCTCCCCTCCTTCTAAGCAAAAATGATGGGAATTTGTTATCCTTAATCATTGGCGAGTGTTTTAAGGTTCAACCTTGTTGGAAGAAATACGTTTATTGATTTGTTTGGAATTATAGTAACATTGTCGAGTTTCTTATTGGGAAGCTAAAAAGCGACAATTAGTGTAAAGAGGAAGTTGAACCATCTAGACCAAACTGTCGACTTTCCTATTAAAAAGCTAGAGAAAGAATAAATTTTGCTTTTGCAATTTTATACTTTATTGATATCTACTAAATATTTTGTCATGTAGATGATATGGAGTTTTTAAAGACCATTCTGTTAGATCTTGATATTGAGGAAGACATTTTGGACATTTTTCCTCTGAACACCAAGGGCAAACCAATTGTGGAAACTCTCTATTCCTCATTCGAGCCAATAGGGATTGTGATCCAGGACTCTCCTTTCCTCCGCCCACCACTTTTCAGCTCCTTTAAAAAATAAAGGCAAGGGAAAAGTCATGGATAAGGGAAAAAGGGAAAAAAAAGATAAAGAACTCCTTTGTTGTCGAGGAGAGTAGCTACGAGGATGAGGGAGGGGGTTAAGAGAAGAAGATAGAAACTCTGTAAGCCCTAGAGGAGGAGTGTCGAAACTCTAAAAAGTGGTTGAAAACCAACCTTAATAGCATTGTCTAAAACTTTGTCATCTGTGATAAGTTTTTGGACTTTATCGATCTACAACTCGATCATTAAGAGTGTTCGAGCATTCCTTTTATTGATTTTAAGAGCACTAGAACAATGTATCCCTTTTAAGGCCTATAGGTGCTTAATAAGAGCAAAAGAAGAAGGCATACTGTCTAGGAGTTCTCTATCGTAAGTGCCTGTTAACTTTTATCCTTTTCATTTTTGATTTTACTTATGTGTGTATTAAATTATTGTATTTTCGAATAGGTGGCCTAAGCTGGAATAACAGAGCTGCTAGAAGAGCATGAGTCAGAGTTGGCCAAGCTTTGCCTCCATTATTGTGAAGAGAAATTGTGATTTGGGACCCTTCTCCTCTTCCTCTACCTACTAAAAAGACTAAACCACCTGCCCCTTCCAAAAATAAAGTCAAGGGGAAAGTCATGAAGAAGGGAAAGATAAAGAAGAAAAGAAAGAATTCCTTTGTTGTTGATGAGACTAGCTCCGAGGATGAGTAAGGGGGCCAAAAGAAGATAAAAGCTCCGCAGGACCTAAGGGGAGTGTTTGAACCCTTAAAAATGGTTGGGAACCAACCTTAATAACACTGTCCAAAACTTTGTCATTTGTGACAAATTTTTAGACTTTGTTGATCTGTAGCCTAATCGTCAAAAGTGTTTTCGTACTCTTTCTATTGATCTCAGGCGCGCTGGCACAATGTACCTTCTTGAGGCCTACAAGTGCTTAAGAAAAGCTAGAGAAAAAGGCATACTACTAAGGAGTTCTCTGTCGTAAGTACCTATTACTCTTATCCTTTTTGTCTTCAATTTTACTTGTGTGTGTATTTGATTATTGTATTTCTAAATAGATGGCTCAAGTTAAAATAATAGAGCTCCTAGAAGAGCATAAGTCAGAGTTGGAAAAACTTCGCCTCAATTATTACGAAAAGGTGAAAGGTAAGAAACTCAAAGTGTCAAAGTTGAAGAATGCCTTAGCTCTGAAAAAGGGAGAGTTAAAGCGGAAGGAGGAGCAACTAGCGAAAAAAGATAGCCGAAAAAAGATAGCCAAATAAAGATTATCTATTTTACTATTCATGGTCTGCACAACTATATGGAGTATGATGTTGCGGCAAGCAAGGCAAGGGAAATAGAGACATCATCCCTACTTTCCTTGATCCTAACAGCCTATGGGAAAATAGTGAAACAAGTCCTGTAGCAAGATCAACTAGTGTTGGATCTCTCCAAGCTGAAGCGCATAGACTTAGGCAAAATTTATGAAGCCTCTATTACTTACATGAAAGAGATAAGAGTGGAAAATCATCCTTTGATACTCTATATCCTACCTTTAAATTCCAGCTGAATGAGAAATCCCATAAGATAAAAGTAATGATTGTTTCAGGACCTAGGGAGGCATTAGTTTCAAGTGGCAAACTTGATGCATCCTTGTTAGGGATGATAAAGCTTTTTCTTCCACTCTTTGTTCTCGAAAGGGGGTGTTTAAGGTAGTGTTATTCCCCTAACTCCTATTACCCCAAACTTAAAGGCTCCCAAGGAAGTAGTGGACTCAAAGGGTTCTCCTACTACTAAGGAAAAATCAAGTGCCAAAGACCCTCTCCTCAAAGGCTCCTGTGAGAATAAGTTAGTAGTTGTGGTAGATCCCCCTCATTTTTAGAATAAAGCACTTCCTCTGCAATATGCATTCATGTAATGATTATTTTATAATGAACATAATTTATTCTCTTTTCACTTTCTTTATCAAACTCTTCTAGGGTAAAATGTTGTAAAACCAATAAAATACTTAAATAAGTTAATGAAATAAGTTAATGGTATAAGAACATGCACTTTACCTTGTAATATTTATGGAATTTAAAATGTCTAAGTAAAAGAACCTAAAATTTTTTAAAGCATTTTATGGATTGAACACTTTATAAAACATTTGTATATTAGAGGAACCTTTAATAATATCTTTAGGATTGGTATTCAAACTTTGAAGTTTTCAGCTTAGCTTTTGCTTGTAGCATTGCCATATGTTTTTCACACTTTATCCTTGAGGGATATGAAAAACCTAAAAGTTACTTAACATTCACAACTTAGATGATCCTCCTTTATGATTATTGTACCTTGTACTTAGTGAAAATTTTTTTCCTTTTAAGGGAGGATCGAACCCATATTTTTGTATATGGCCTTCAAGGTTGTCCAAACCTTATACTTAGTAAAATTTTTTGGTTTTTTAGGTGAACTGAACCTATGGTCTTGTTAAGATAAAGAATAATATGGCTTTTGAAAGAGAGCTGGACTCAAGTTTTTTATTTATGGCCTTTAAAGTTGGCCAAACCTTATATTCATCAAAATTTTATGGCTTCTTAGGTGAATTGAACCCATGGATTTGTTAAGATAAGGAATAATATGGCTTTTTTAGGGGTCAAACCCTTTGTTCACAACATATACTAAACTACCTCTTTTATTGATAATATTTTAAAAGATTGTTTATATTCCAAAATCTTAGAATTGATTATCGTCCTAAAGTTGCTAACCAGTAAGCTCCATTTCTTGTCACCTTTTGGACTAAGTATGGTCATTCCTAGTTAACTCCTAGTTTTCCTACCCTGACATCTCTTTTGCCTATTTCAACTTTACTTACTACAAGATCTCTTATTTAAAAAGATTTTTTGCAAACCCCGTTGTTATGATATAAAACAATTTTTGACTTATAGACAACTGCTCAGATGGCTGCCTATTTTTTGTGTTCTTTAAGCAGGTCTATATGTAAACTTGCCTTTTCATCATTAACATATGGATCAAAATGCTACACTTCTAGGTTGTTTATGCCAGTTTCTACTAAAACTACTACTTTCATGCTATAGGCTAGGCTAAAGGTGATTCTTTGTGGGATCTTCTAAGGGTCGTTAGGTTCATCTAAAGAATATGAGTTAGTTGTTCTTCCCACTCTTCTTTGGCTTCATCTACTTCTTTTTTTTTTAATCCATTATGGATAATTTTATTGGTGACCTTTGTTTGCCCATTTGTCTTTAGATGGCCTACCGAAGTGAACCTAAATTAATGTGAACGTTCTTGCAAAATTATTTAAAATCATCATAACTAAACTATTTATCGTTGTCTATAGTTAATGTGTTCAAAATGTCAAACCTACAAATAACCTCTTTCTAAAAGAAATTTTCTACCTTTTTTTTGTTGTAATAGTGGCTGCTACTTTTGCCTTATCCATTTGGTGAAGTAATCAATGGTGGCAATGATGAACTTTCTTTATCTTATCGCTTGGGGGAAATGTTCGAGGATGTCCATTCCCCAAATGGCAAATGCCCAAAGACTGATGATGTTGGTTTGTTGAACTACTGAGACCCTAGAGATTCTGTCATGTTTTTGACACTTCTCATAAGATTGCACTAATTTTTGTGCATCTTTCCTGATTGTGGGCCAATAGAACCTTTAGAGTAGGGCTTTACAAGCCATAGTCAATAATCTTTTGAGTGTGCCACAAATCCTTTCATGTTTTCCTTAAAAAACGTAGTTACAATTGTCCTTCGTAATGCATTTTATCTAAGGATAGGAGGTTGATGTTTAGTATAGCGTTCCATTTTGAAATAAGTATTTTGTTGAATTCTTTTATATTGTAACAACTTTTGTTCAGTCTTTTGGTAGTTCTTCCTTATCTAGATATTGGATAATTGGCTTCATCCACTCGTTTGACTTTGCTTCGCTAAAAATCTCCTATTCAGTTATGATGGGTTCGAACCATTCTTCCTAAGAGAGAAAATTTTGAAATGTCTCGCCCTACTCCGTAGCAACTTTGGCGATGTTATATGCTTCCATGTTCTTTTCTCTAGGGATTCGACTAATATTCCACGTTCCTTCCTGCTGAACGAGTTTGTTAAATAAGTGATGACATTTCTTTAGACATTTTGCCAACTTATCATCTTTAGTTTGAAAATCTCATGTGAATTGATTAACAACCAACATGGAGTCATTGAACACTTGCAGCTCCTTTGCTTTTACTTTAAGGGTTAAGTTCAGCTCGATGATTAGAACTTTGTACTTTGTAACATTGTTAGTGGCATTGAACTTTAAAGCAATTGCATGTACAATTTTAAGTTTACTAGGGTTTTATAGGATGACTCATGCTCTTGCTCATTTAATGCCCCGTCTGCGTATAAAGTCCATGCATCTTTTAGTAAAGGTTTCATTTATTCATCACTTATCATTTCCATGAAAAAGTTAGCCAAATATTAGGCCTTTAGGGCCTTCAAGGTTCATACCTGATATCATATACACTGAGTTTGAGTGCCCAATGCACTAGTAGCCCAAAAGTATTTGCTTTTTGTAGGGCTTTCTTTAGCAGTTGATCTGCTTGAACCACTATGGAATGTGCCTAAAAATAGGGTCTCAACTTCCCTGTCGAATTCACCAATACCATGGCTAGCTTTTCTAATTTGGGATATGTTATTTTAGCCCCACAAAGGACTTTGTTGGTGCAATAAATGGAATGTTGTTTGCTATTTTCTTTTCAAACTAGAACTCTGTTGTCAGGTACATATAAAGTGTTTCCCCTATTTTAGGTATACTCAAAAAAGGTGGGGAGGTAAGGAACACTTTGAGCTCTTTAAATGTTGTTTGGCAATCCTCTGACCATTTAAAGTGCTTTACGTTCTTCAAGCTTCTATAAAATGGAAGGCATCTTTTCGCCAAATAAGATATGAATTATTCTAAGGCTATAATCTTTTTGTTTAGCTTTTAAACCTTATTGATGGTCCTTGGAGGTTTCATGTCAAGGGTAGCATGGATCTTTTCAAGGTTCGCTTTAATGCCAAGTTCTGAAATCATGAACCCTAGAAACTTTCTTGTTTTTACCCCGAAGGTGCATTTCTTTAAGTTTAACTTTATTCCATACATGTTTAAAACACTAAAGACTTCATGCAGATCATCTGCATATGATTTTTTGATTTTGCTTTTAATAATAGTCTCATCTATGTATACTTCTACATTGTTACTGATTTGGTTTTTAAACATGAAGTTCAAAAGCCTTTGGTAATGGCTTCGTCCCTATTTGCCTGTTGTGTAGTTTTTAAACATTAGGGATCCAACAACTGAGGTCCTTGCTTCCCATTTTGTTCTTCAGGGTTTTCTCTAAGGTGTTGCACATTGAGAACTACTAGATTTCCGTTGAGAGCCCTAGCCATTTGTAGATTAAAGTTGTCTATAACGGTCTGCATGGTTCATGCTAGGGTCTTTTGGAACTATGCCTTAATGGTGGTTCGTATGGTGTTTGCTAGTACTGCTTCTGAGGATGCATTTTCTTCCTCGTTAGCTGGAAGAGTATGAGTGAGATTGTTTCTTGTGTATCAAGCCATCACTCACTTTGGATCAAAAGAAAAAGTTTAATTTTTATAAGAAATATAGGTATAGAGATGTAAAAGTGGGAACTTTAAGGGAAGCAAGTCATGAAAGAGTGAAAAAATTTTCTACAGACGATGCCAATTAATGGTGTCTTTGATCTCCAAGCGGGATAATGAACTGAACAAGTATGAACACATGTAAGCTAAGGGGTGGTATTCTCCATAGTCACTTTGATGCTTAAATTAGTTGTGGAAACTTGAGAATGAGAATGAGAGCTTAAGAGAAATTTAAAAAATGCTTGAGCAGTAAGTTATATTGAAAACCCTAGCAAAATGTACCTTAGATGTGAAGACGATAATTATTTATAGTTTTAGCCCTTCTGGATCTTTCCAGATTTGCCAAAAATAATACCCGTTGGATTTATCCCCATTATTTCGAGATATGCAGAAAAATATATACTGCATAATCTCCCTTCAATGCCTAAATGCTAGGTGTTTCTTGTCTACTAGTGAGTTCTTTGAACGCAACTATCATTCAATAATACAACATACCCTTTTAGTTGTTATTGTTCAACTCTAAAAGGCCTTCTGTTCAAGAAATTATTTTTTATGACAGGTGGATATCCTTTATCCAAGGGACACATGTCTGTCCTAATGATATTCGATTAGGTGAACACTATCAATTGATAAAGATGTAAATCTATCAAACAAATCATTGTAAAAATAGAATCATGTATATTGTTATTAGCAATATTGAGATTGATTATATCTTAATATTTTAGATTCTTAAAATATTTTTTATAGATGTCACTTCACTATTTATAAATAAAAATATTTTCATTATTTAAAAAGAATTTCTTCTTTATGTTTGATTGATGGACAAGAAAATAAAATGGTCAAATGTATTATTTCATCATTGAAATTTTTATTAAAAAATAATTCGTATTTGCAGTAAAAAATAAAATTAGACCAATTGTTCTATATCCCAAATCTATTAGTTAAATTTTATTTAATATAATAATATTTAATTAATTAGTGAATAATTTGGGAGACTAATGTAAAAGTGGCAATTGAGAAGAAGTTAAATGGATCTTGAAGCTAAATTTTTGGAAAGAAATTAGTATTGAAGCATTACTCTAATTTCTCTATAAGGAAATTACTTTCAATATGTGATTATTGGAGTTTAAATACAATTAATTTTTTTTGAAGATTCTATATAAAACAAAAGAAAAGGGACACATCCAAGAACATCTATCATCCAATATCAATACAACACTACTAAAATCAAGCCAATTTGTACAATAATTTCTCATTATCTTTCTTAGTTTTGTCCTATTGTTAATATTTTCAAGTTTGACACTCTAATTCTAAATTTATTCTCATGTTTACTTCACAAATACAATCTAAGCCTTCTATTCACTCCAAGTTCTTAGTTCAACCTCTTTAATCAATTTTTATAATCAATTTTCATTCAATTTTTAGTGTTTAGTTAAAATTCACACAAACTGTGATAAAAGAGTTTATAGATCCAAAATTAATTCAAAAATCAAATAGGTGCATTTTCATTTAAGATTTGTGTACCACATTTAAACTTGTAATATTTTGACTAATAATGCGTTACAAAATTTAAAAATTTGAAATTAGTAAATACAAGTTTGTATACTTAGAAGCAGAATGTGACGTAGGATTTGATGCCTCATGAGTTTTATTCTCACACATTAAAAAAAATAAAGGATGTAATTGTGATAGGGAAGAAAATATAGAAGAGATAACGGTCCATAGGTGTAGGCCCTGAACTTTGCTGTGAGCATGATCCACCACGGTCTTGTGGGTTATGGCTCATCTTTGCATTTTTTTTATATAAATTGGGTCTTATTCTGACCGGCCCAATTAGTGATACTAAAATGGCACCTACGATTTGAGTTTATCATATAGATTTATATATTAACTAATTAAATTCAGTTATGTATTTATCCTTTTAAAAAATAACTTCCAAATTTCAAAAAATAAACTACGATCCTAGGTGCTTCTTATTTAAAGTTGAGAAAGATAATAAAATTTTCAATAATTTTAGTTCATCAACAAAGATAGTGAATTAATCATTTAAGTTATATATATAATGCGTTGAATTAAAATAATATTTCAAGAAAAATCTAATATTCATTATTATTTATGTGCTCCACATAGTTGTTGTTATGATTATTATTATTATTATTATCAGTACATAATAATTAATTTCTTAATTTTTTTTAATATATCTAAAAGTTATCAATAAATATGAACCCTTGCACATTCTATGTTGGCGTTAACATAAAGTGCAAGATAGCTGGGAAGTGTCCAAGGACGAAAGCAGCTCGATCATCCACAATCTGAAAAGACACCATTATTGAAGGGTCTTTTACCTCCTTCGTCTTCTGTTTTGGATAGTGGATTACCTGAAGTGGATAACAAACAAATATTGCCTGGAAAGTTTGAGACCAAAAAAACAAATAGGGCAGAAAAGGACTGAACTGTAGACAAGTCCCTTTCATAGGGTTGAGAAAAAACTCATCATTATTTAAGTGCTCAATAAAAAAATAAACTTCTAAATTTATTATTTTTAAATGTCAATAACTTTTGAATTTTAGTTAATTTTTATAAATTTTATAAAAATTGAATATTTTAATTTCTATAATTGAAAAGTATTTATACTTGACTTTTTTAGAATTTTTAAAAATCATTATTTAATATCTCTAATTTTTAAAATTCATAAAAAATCTTTAATTCTACTAATTTAATACTTCCCCCCAATATTTGAAACAAAATCAGATTCTTCCCCCTACACCGTGTTCCCGTACTTTGGTTAAATGGCTAGGCTGAAACCCAGGACCATAGAGCGTCTCGCTCCAGCCAACTAATCAATCAATCAACAATAAAACGCACCACCTCATAATATCATCGTAGCCTTCAAAATTTGGCTGCAAACCAAAACCTTTCTGGTCAATTTCTCCTAACCCCAAATCATCTCCATGGCACTACTCTTACGATTTAATAGAGTTTCAAAATTCTTGCCCAATACCACCACTCGATCTTTCTCCTGGACCACCCATTTCAAGGGTGGCGACTCGGCCAAGTCCAATGACAGTGGCAAATCCTTTCGCAAGAACGTAGAGAGTACCATACAAAACCTTGAACAAGCAGCCCTTGAGATTCGGAAATTGCATAAAGATTATAAGCAACTGAACGATTCAGGTATCAAATTTCTATTTTTATCTCTATTATTCTGTTAATGAAAATTTTCCCTTTTTTTTTTTTTAATTTGCTTGTGTTAGATCTTCTTACTATTAAGGAGCTGTGCAAGTTGCCTTTAAAGAATTTTTGGATTAAAGTTGAAGGATGTCAATGCGCATTGCAAATGATTGAAGACGAAGATAACCGTTATTATAGAATTGACATGCCTGGGATTGGAAAGAAAGGAATAAAAATGCGGATGGAGAATGGTGAGCTGCATTTATGTGCAGAAGAATTATGGGATGGTGTTGAGTATAGCACTGAAGATTATCTGAGAAGATACTCGGGTAGCATCCGTGTCGATTCTGGTTTGTACCAAACGGACAAAATCAAGGCAGATATCAAGAATGGGATGCTTAGGATTGTGATTCCAAAGATAAAGAATAAGGAGGAGATGAACCCAGAAGAAAAGGATAAGGTAGAAGATTGAGGACAGGATGGACTGGAACGCTGGTTTAACTAATGTGGGGTTTATTTGATTTGGGCTAGTGGCATAATATTTAGTTTTAGAGGACTAATTGAGATAAAGGTAAAGGCAAAGGCAAACGTTGTGTCAATATGTCATAGGGTATAGCAATGTGATTGCTACTAACTAATGGTCTATTAATTAACTAGTGATTTAAGGTTTAATCAAGTGTTTGTTTGTTTGGCTTTTGGAACGGTTCTGTTTCTATCTTATTATCTGGTTTTCAACTTTTTAAGGAATGTTCTTGTTTAATATTTTGTATGGAGTTGGCTCTGCTTGATAGGAAATATCCATTAGTTAGGTAGAAAACCAAAGAGTCACAGCTACAATATGTAAATAGCTAACTTCTGTAGTAGTACTGTACACTTCTCTCAGCAGGGAGACGGATGTGAACAGCTAGGCACAGGCAGTATGCTATACATGTAGTGCAGGTTGCAGAGACTTGCAGGTCTTGAAAGCCCAAACAGTGTCATTTGCAAGGATATTTATTTACATAGCATAATTAGACAAGACCATAAGATTGATTTTAGTTTTTGCCTTGCACGATTTTTAAAATATGAATCCGTTTGTCACACTAATTAGAAAATTTTGCCAAAGCTACAATCTATATTTCCATATCTATCTATGTAATATAGTTAAAAAACTAAGGAATATTTATGCTATCATATATGATTATCACTTTTTTTCCTCTCATATATATATATATATATATAAAATTAAATTATAGGATTAAGTTTTAAAATATGATATTAATAGAACAGATAATATATTAATATTATATGGATCACACTAGCTCTCTAAATTGATTTTAAATTCTAATATATAATAAATAAATTGTGGCTGTATAGTTAGATAAAATATATTCGGTTAACAATTACCACCAACATTATTAAGTTTTTTTTATGTATCAAAAGGCTTTATCATCTTTTCACATTTGCCCATGTTCTCCATCAACCATTATCTCCAATCTAATTCATATGCATTTTAATTTTGATATATTTATATGAATGCATCATATGACATAAGTATGAATACATACATCATTGCATTTGAGGTATTTGAATATGAATATGATGTTTGCATGGTGACATGACATAGTTTAAGGGATACCCAAAAAAGACCTATCATTTTTAACTATATATATGTTCCATGTTCTCCATCAACCATTACAAGCATCTAGTTGATGGGAGACCTAAAAAAGATCTATCATTTTTAACTCTAAATATATCTCCTCCTTATAGCAATGTGATCAACCACTTTCAATAATAACAAGAGATTTTTTTGTAATTGTATTTTCTCTTTTTAATATTTTTGACATAATTCATATATTTCTATTATATCAGCTTTATGTTTACAATTTTTAATAGATGATGTATCCTGATAATCAATTGGAGGTGTATACTTAGAACATTAAAAACTTCACTACACTATACATATCATTTGCCAATTTTTCTCATTATGAGACATCGCAAAATTATCAAGTTAATTATTAAAGTCAATTTGAGAAGAACTTCTCTCCTTTTCCCAACTTTAAACCTTTTTTTTCACACTTTCTATATATTCTCTATTTTTTTTCCATAGATCTTCAACCAAAAGCATATCAATATCGAGCTCTATATTTCTAAAAATAAAAATAAATAAAAATTCAAGTAATAATGAATATAGGTATCTTAAGAATTTGTATGATACTATCATATTATAATTGTTTGCAATCTTTCATCTTATGATAAAAATAAAAAAATAAAATTTTATTTTCATCAAAATAATTAAAAATGCATTATATATATATATATA
>CATIWR010460438.1:0-14622 GCA_949677035.1 Omphalea diandra | reverse complement strand
TCCTTCTAATAATAAACCCATAGGTTGCAAATGGGTATTCAAGACCAAAAAGGATTATAAAGGAAAGGTTAAGAAATTTAAAGCTAGATTGGTTACTAAAGGGTTTACACAGCTTGAAGGTGTAGATTATAATGAGACTGTTTCCCTTGTTTTCTCTAAAGATTTCTTTAGAATAATTATTGTCTTGGTTGTTCATTTTGATTTAGAATTGCATTAAATGGATGTTAAGACGATATTTTAAATGGTAATTTAGGTGAGGAAGTTTACATGGTGCAATCCAAGGGTTTTAAAGAAAGTGGTAAAGAACACTTAGTTTGTAAGATGAAGAAATCTATTTATGGTCTTAAACAAACTTCCCGTCAATGGTATCTCAAATTTGATGAGGTAGTCACTTCACTTGGTTTCATAGAAAACAAGATAGATCAATGCATTTACCATAAGATCAGTGAGAATAAATTTTTATTTCTTTTTCTCTATGTTGATGATAGTTTGTTAGCTAGTAATGACATGGGGATGGTTTGTGAAACTAAGCAGTTACTCTCTAAATCTTTTGTCTTGGGTATTGAGATTCGTCGTGATCGGTCTCATCATTTATTGGGTTTTCTCATAGGGCTTATATTGATTGTGTGTTCAGTGGATTTAATATGCAATTTTGCAAAAGTGGTGATACTCCTCTGGTGAAAGGAGATAAATTCAGTAAGGAGCAGTGCCATAAATGTGATATAGAGAAACAAACCATGAATGGTATTCCTTACGCAAGTGCAATTGGTAGCTTGATGTAAGCCCAGGTGTGTACTAGACCAAATATTGCATACGTTGTTGGTGTTTTTGGTCGATATCTTTCTAATCCTAGGTGGGATCATTGGATAACTGCTAAGAAGGTAATGAGATACTTGCAAAAGACAAAGGATTATATATTAGTTTATAGGCGAGTGGATGATCTTAAAGTAGTGGGGTATTCAGACTCTGATTTTACAGGCTGTCAAAATGATATGAAGTCCACTTCAGGTTATATTTTTATACTTGCTGGTGGTACTGTTTCCTGGAAAAATGTTAAACAAACACTTACAGCTTCTTCTACTATGCAAGTTGAGTTTATTGCTTGTTATGGTATTAGTACACAAGCTATATGGTTGAAGAATTTTATTTCGGGTTTGCTTGTGGTTGATTTTATTGCTAGGTCACTTCGAATATATTATGATAATAATACTATTATGTTCTTCTCTAAGAACAATAAAAGTTTGAGTGGTTCTAAGCATATGAAGATTAAATATCTTGCAGTTAGAGACTTAATAAAGAAAAAAGATATTGAGATTTGGTATATTAGCATTGATTTGATGTTGGTTGATCCTTTAACCAAAGGACTTAAACCCATAATTTTCAAGAAACATATTTGTGATATGGGTATTGTGGAGTCTTTTGATGTGTTTGGTTAGTGGGAGTTTTGTGCTTGTAATTGAACGTCTAAATTAAATAATTTTGCTACATTGTTTATTCATATTTAGTTATATGAGTTGAGTACTTTGTGATTATTTGTTATATGTATGTGCATGTTCTATATATTTATATATAGTATGTTATGAGTTGTGCATGATGTGCTTAAGATTAATGTGATTATTTTAAGCTATATTTATAAGTTTCCAGTTGTGTTTATAGAAACAAAGGCCAAGACATATGTTGTGTGTATTTTCAAAATGGAAATAAAAGTCTTATTGTGAAACCTTGTGAATTTCTCTTACTCGTTTGAGCATGTGTGAAAGAGAAATATTTGAAGGACTGACAAAGAAAATAATGTATTGATCATATTTGAGTGTTATTTTCTTGCTACACTGTCATATCGGAATCCAGGTAGGTTAGGTTATCAATATTTGTGACTACGGATTGGTACTGTGTCAATAAGGGACATAATTACTGTCATGATCCTATATTGATAATTTAATGTGGACAGGATTATGTTTAAAATGTCATTTTATCAATAAACTATATGTTTTCTAAAATTATGTGACCACATTTGAATTTAAAGTATTCAGTCTAAGAGTTGTTTTCAAAAATGTTTTCTTTCATAAAACATGAAAACGTCATAATTAATATTGCCCAAGTAGGAGAATGTTGAAATTTTTGTGTAGGCTAATATTAATTATGGGTTTATTTTAATTATTTATAAAACGGATTGAATAATATAGTTTATTGATTAGTAGGTAAACCCAATTAAAATAGTGATCAAATGTGTTATGGGTTTGTGACACCTTTAGTGGGTCGATATGAAAAACAGTCAGTGTATACCTATTTTAACATAGATCTGTGATGGATGAGCCTATTAAAATTTATTATAAATAGACTAAGTCCCCTCTCCTGCCTTCATAACCCTAACCCTAGTTGTTACGCCTATTATAGCTGTCTTATGAGAAGGTCAAAGAGAGTAAGACCTAACTTTCATTTTCAACCCTTCTCACCTATAATTTCAGTGTTCAATTTTCAATTGTCGCACTTATGGCTCAGAACAACTTTGGAACTACTGCGCAAACAAGTACGCAACTTATTTCCGCTTAACTTTGAATGATGTTTTAAATTCATGTACTAGATCCTAAATTACAACAATGTACTCGTCACAAGTCACTAATTATATACTATCTTCGTTTTACAACATATGTCGTTTTACAATATCAAAATAATATTAAATAGTTTTTTTTCTAGTTTACCTTCATCACTTATTTCTCTCTTCCCTTTCTTTTAGTGATAAAATTTTAATTAAACATAAATTAGATACATATTAGTCCATATAAATAGAAATTATTCTTCATTAATTATTTTCTTAATCTATGTGCATAACTATAAAACGATAGATATTGTGAAACAAAAAGAGTATTTATCTATCGATGCAACAATGAGGCTGAAAATTGTATTAATTAACTAAGCAATGTGTTTATCCTCTTTTTTTTTTTTTTTATGAAAATAAGTTTATTCTTCAATTCTCACATTACAAACATTGCATCAACTTTCTATCTATTTACACATACATATAATAACTATTTGAGCATACATATAATAACTTATCATAGAAATCTCCATATTTTCATCAAGGAAAACGATGGGCATAACTCCGGAGCAATGTAAATAGTATTGTCGCTCCAAAAAAAAATTTTGAATATATATTTTTTTAATTTTCAGAATTTTATGAAATAATGAGTACTATTTCTAATTTGTATATGTGTATTTGTATTTTTTCAAAAAATATATTTTTTAATATAATTATGTAAAACTAATGTAATAAATACAAAAAATAAATGAAAAATATTATAAAATATTAACAAATAATACAAATATTATGTCTTTAAAAAAGTTCAAATTAAACATAATTGTATACAATAAATGAAATAACATGCAAATTAATATAAATCAATATAGAAAAATTAATAATGAAATTATCTTTTGTTTTACAAAAAAAATTTAATAATGAAATTATGTTTTGTTTTACAAAAAAAAAAAAAAATTGCAGCATCCTTGCAATTTTACTATTCACATACGCAATGCCTATACCTATCGGCCTCTTTTATAGAAACAGAATCTGAAGCCATTAAAATGTGCATCATTCCTATGTTAAATATAAGAAGTAGTTGCAAGAACTTTAAATTATTTTCAAAATAATATTATCTTATCAATTAAGAGTGCACAATTATTATTTATTCACCTAAAAAAGTAATTTAAATTTGATTCAATTTGAATAAATTAAAATAATTTAAAATGATTTGAGTTCTTTATACTTTAATAAAATAATCAATTTCGATTCGTCCAAAGTGATTAATATGAATTTGTTCAAAAGATTTATGCAGTCAGAAATTAATATGACCGACTTAGTGCAATGATAAAGTGGTAAGTGCAATTTATACTGTTTTACTTTAATTGAGATAATAATAAAATTGTTTATTCAAATGGGATATATTATATACAGCAATGAAAGATTCAAGTAAAAATTAATGAACAGTCTGCTGTGTGAAGAAATTAACCTTTATAATATAGTGTCTGCCTCCTGTAGATTAAATGATTTGAATTCAAATAATGCTTATCCAGTTGCCCATAATTATTTTGGTGCAAAAAAAAAAACCATATTTGTAAAAAAAAAAAATTAAAATAATTGAACACGAGAATAACAAACACACCTGATGAACAAAATATACAGGATTATATTATGATATTATAATTAGTATAATTTTAAATATTTAGATAATAATGTTATTAATCGTTATAATTATCTAAAACTTTAGGTAATTTTTATTTTTAATAAAATTATTGTGAATAATTAATAAATTGCATATACAATTTAATATTTTACACAACACTATATATTTATGTTATCATAAAATTTACCAAAAACTATATGCATATCTCAAATGGAAAAATTGATCTGTGTTTACTCATAATAACAGAAGAAACAACTAGTTACTTTGCAGACCATGTAAACACAAAACAGGAAAAAAATCCTTCATTTATTGCCTTTCCCACCCATCTCAATCCACCACCGGAGAAGCAAACTTATCAACATCACCGCCTTTTTATAAACAACCAAAGGAGGAAACTCTTACTTGTCTTTGGTGTTGAAATTGGCAGTAATAGCGGTGGATGGATAATACTTGTAGAGTTATAGTTCTAAGAATGAAAGACCAGCTAAGTGACTCGAACAAAAGGCAGAAGTAGACATAACCCACCGAAAAAAAAGAAGCAGTCATATCGTGGAAGTGAAACACAAGGGACTCATCAACCCAGAAGCTCAACAACCAAATTCAGCAGCCAATAACTAAAAAGAACAAAACCCTAGAAACAAATATTACAACCACATAAAAAGGAGATTAACAATATAACACAACCTTGATGAATAGTAATAAGAAACACATAATAGGTTCAATATTATAGCAGCTCACTTAAGATTTAACTTAAGAGAACATGCTGAAACATCTAATACAACTATTTAATATTTTATTATTATTCTTTAATCCCACAGTAAAAGCTCTCTTCTTTATTGCAAAACGTAATTATACCATGCCAACAACAAACGTTTTGTTAATTAATTGCAAGGTATCAGGCTCCTGCTTTCCCACGTAGGTCAACTGCTGTGAACTCTCTTTCCATCAACTCTCCTGCCAGAAGTGGTGGATATTTTCTGGCAAGTGGTCTTTCTGCAAAGTGCCCTAAAGGTCTCAACAAAGCATCTGAGGCCATATTTGAAAAGAGCTGCAAATGATAAGATACAATAATAAAACTAGTAAGTACGGGATGCCTCCATATCCAATAGAGGTTAATACAAACTTGGATAGATATTCACTTACCGTTGAGGAAGTTCTCCAAAGGCTGCGGTTCTGTTCGGATGCTAATTTGATTGCATCAGGTTGTTGACTTTGTGACGACAACTTCATGCATGCCAGCTACGCATTCTCCTGCAGTCAACCACTCAAGCTACCAAAAAAAAAAGAGCAATGTGAAATTAAACAATTATCAAAATTGAAATTCATATATCAAGTACCCAAAGAAAATTGATCAAATCATTGTTTTGGTGAATTTGGCCTAAGTTGGGATACTATTTCAGCCCTGAATACAAGCTCAATCAATAATTTATATGTTTCTGCTTACCTGTTGTCCAGCTTGAAGGAAAAGACATCCTGGAGGGACCTTCACTTCAATTTTTTTTCCCATTCCTGAGCCAAATGTTTAGACCAGGAAACCTACTTCTCCCATGAATTGTTATGAAGTTTTTATCATAATGATATCCAGCAAGCACTGTGCCTTCCTTAGAATGATAGCAGAAGTTACTCCCTGTTGGGCCTAGAAGTTGTGGACCCTGTAGTTGGAAAGGAAGAGACTATCATTATTAGCAATTGTGCTTGAAATTCGAAATAAGTCCAGCAGATAAGTTTTTTTTTATTCACCTAATTTTATTATGAAATGGCTAAAACTACAGTAACAGTTTATATTATTACACTACTGTAATTAATTATTTACTATTAGATTAAATAAAATTATTATTCATTATTGGATTAAATAAAATTAAATACCGTTGAATTAGATTAAAGTTATTATTTATCATTAAATTATACCACTTTACATTATAAAATACAAGTTACCTTGAAATAAATAGGAAATTTTGGTATGATATGAAAAGTTTATGGTAAATTTTAAGGTATCGTATACTTACTATAATATGTTGTTATATAAAATATTAAATTATGTATATAATTTATTAATTATTTTTTTATAATTTTAATTACATATACTAATAAAATTATTACAAAAATATTTAAAAATTATACTAATACCACATTATAATATCAGATATGGAATTGTTAATACTATTTCATTTAAACGACGAACATAGCAAAAGAAAAAAGCAACAAATTAGTACAACAATCCACCTGCTTCAGAAGAGAAGTAAAAGCATCCTTAGGCAATCCAAACCCGATTGCTGCCATTTCCGCCACAGTCTACAAAGAGATCACCATAATAACATACATTACGCATGAAGCACCAACAATTTAATTATCTATGACATGCGAAAAATAAATAACTGAGAAACGAACTAACACCGTTAAATGAGTTACCACCACAGCATTCAGCATTTTGTACCCCCAATTGTCCATGATTTTTCTCCACTCCGGAAAGCCTTCAGGAGGTATGAGATTATCTTGATTAAGATTCTAATTAAAAACACAAGATTATTGAGATGAGAGAAATTAAACACCAATTAGATGGAGAAAAAAATATGAAATAAGAAAGATGTATTTCAAATACCTTGAAGCGGGCATTTGGTGGGGTTGGATTTACCCTCCACATGTATCTCTCTTTGATATCTGGTCCATTAGGTATCATTGGTTGGTGCTCCTTTGGCATTGCTTTTACTTTCTGTTGTATCTTTTCATCGTCCCCAATACTTGCAACTTCTACATATTCTGGGGTCCATCCCATCTGTTTTTCCAATGGAATCAGATATTATATCACCCATATTTGCTTGAGAAATTGTTTCATTTTCTTTCTTAACCAAACTATAAAATTGTTCCTAAATATTGGACATCTAGTTATTACTTGCATACACCTAGTGTAAGTAGTTACTCATATACTAAGACAATGGTACATTTGACTCATACACATTCTTTACTAGTTAAGTCATTAGATAAAATATTATTTGGCCAAAAGAAACCGACTTCATGAACGTGGTTCGTGCCTGGTAAAAAGAAAATCGATATAATTATGAAAGAAAGAAAAATATGCCTGGTAAAAAGATTCAGGTCTCTCGTGCTGATAGATATTAAAATGCTTCTAAATAATGCTATATATAATTAATCATAACTTTATAGCAAATAAACTATAATTTAATTAATCATAAATAAACTATAATATTTAGTTCGTCTTACATTGAGTTTTTTTTAATCATCATGGCAAAATAGAAGGCTACTGAATTTTTTTAAAATTGAAAAAATATTCTTCATTTTCAATTGGAGAGAAGAATTTTTAATAAAAATATGTGTATTTTATATGTCATCTTATAGTTATCTTAGTATGCATGACATTTCTACAAAAAAAAAATTTCAAATCTTTTTTATACTATTACACAAGTTATTTAATAGATCTAATTCTTTTAAAATTATGATTTGATAGTTAACTTTATTATCTATGCACTTGAAATTTATAATATAATATAAAATATATGATTATTATATAATATATTAATATAACATAATTATTTATTTATTGCTATAATAAATATTAATATAATAATTGTATAATTTATATAAATAATTATATTTATTATTGTCAATTTAAAAAAATTCTATATTTTTTTAATTTAAGGAAAATTTTCCCTTTTAGTCACTTCTCTATATTATATAAATATAGATTGTATATATATATATATATATATATATATATATATGAATACCATGTATAAAGACAACAAAAAAGAGAAAAAATATTTATAAATAAATATAATTAATTTTTGAATTTAAATGATAATTAATAATAGTAATCAATTAACTAATTAATTTTTTATTTAATTTTAAAAATTTTTAAACTTAGATAAAATTTATTCTAATTTTAAAATATGTTAAAAATAAAGAAATACTAACTTAAAGATATAAATATTTTTATTCATTATTTAAATTATTTAAAATAATTATAAATTTTAAAGAATGAAATAATATCTATTATTTCAGTCACTTCAAATAATTATAAATTTTAAAATTGAGATAATAATTAGTTCTATAAAAAATATTATCAATCTAATTAATATTTATAATTTAAGGTCATTGTTGTTAATTTTTAAAAAATTATATCCTTTTATGTCCAAAAAATTTTTTCTAGTTAGCCACTTTTATATATAGTATAGATAAAATACTTAAAAATAAAATAACACTAATTAAGGATGTAAAAATCTTTATCCATTAGTATAGTTATTTTAAATAATCATAAATTTTAAATTTAAATAATATCCATTATTTCAAATAATAAAAATTTAAAATATTAAAAAAATAATTAATTGTATAAGGAAATATTATCTATCTAATTAAAATTTATAATTTAAGGTTATTATTATTAATTTAAAAAAATTATACATCTTTTTATATCTAGAAATTTTTTTTCTACCTAGTCATTTTTACAATTAGTATTGTTAATTTCAACAAGTTTCATTCATTTTTATGTCTAAAAATGTTTTTTTTCTAATTAGCCAATTTATATATAATATCTATATAAATAATAATTAAAATATATTATTTTAAAACATGTTAAAATTTTATAAAATTATGATCAAGTAAATAAAATAATAAAAATTATAATTATAATGAAATCAATATAGTAAAAGATTGTAATAATCGATTAATTAATTAATTTTTTATTTAAAATTTAAAAAATTTTTGAACTTAAATTATATTTATTTTAATATTTTAAATATTTGAAAAATAAATTAATATTAGCTTAAAGATAAAAATATTGTTTGGTTGAAGTCACATTCAAAAATCAATAATATTATTTATTCAATTAAAATTTACATATAACTTATGGTTGTTATTGTTAATTTAAAAAAAAAAATTATGCACTTTTATGCTTAAAATTTTTTTTCATAATTAGTTACTTTTATATATAGTATAGATAGATATATGTTTCAAGATGATTAATGTTGCGGACTATTCTAGCTCCAAAGGAATAAAAGCTATGTTAATTTTTTTTTATTTACAATATTCGAATATGAGATATTATTTAAGGAATTCAATTCTTTACCATTCAAATCAATTAACATTGATTAAGAATATATAAATTTAATGCACTTAATTTATATTCATATATTTATAGATTTCATATTAAATTATGGACAATGAAAATTACATCTACAAGAGTGATCAAAATTGAAATAATAAAAAATGAAATTTTGTTTTTGTTTAATGGTTCTTTGAGCGAATCGTATAATATGCTTATAGCTTTTTCCTCTCATAAATCTCATATTTTATGTAGAAAAATAGACTTTAAAACATTCATGTTGGAGATGTCTATCATTACATCAATATAATATAATCTGTTAATGATAGATATGCTGACCTAAACTACCTCATAAAGGAAGTTAGCCTCACCTATGAGTTAGTCGCATGCCGAGCTGACCAAAGTATCTTTTTTTAACCAAAAAAAAATAATAATAATTTCTTAAGCCTTCAATGAATTAGTGGTCGGTGTTAATAAGAGCAAAAAAAATTTTAAATTAATATTTCTATTAAAAGGAATCTACGTGAGCAAATAATTGATTTGGTTAATTTAATTTGATTTTTTTAAAATCAAATAAATTGAATTTTATATATTTAAAATTGAATTAAATCAAAATTTTTAGAAAAATTGAATTAACTGAATCAATTAAGCTAAAATTAATATATCTATGAATCGAAACGAACCTATAAAAATTCAGTTTAGTTCAGTTTGATTTGATTAAATTTCATGTATATTAAATCTAGTTTAATTTAAATTGATTTGATTTATTAATAACTTTAATTAATTCAATTTTTTATCTAAAAAATTAAACTGAAAATCAAAACTTTTTAAAAATTAAAACTGAATTAAACTAATTCGATTCAATTAATTTTTTCGATATGATCCAATTTTTACTCACTCCACCTTAAAGTAAGACGATCTGTATGCAAATAATCCCCTATCCAAGTGACTGGGAGGTGATGCCCCGCGACTTTGAGGTCGCAAGGTACTTGAATCTGACATTCGAGTAATTAAGGTTGGACCAGCTTGGCCCGGATGCTTATTTCTTAGCAACACGTTTTTTTTAAATAAGTGTTTTGACTCTTGAAGATGTTACATTATGTCACCTATGCTGAGTTTTAGAGTTGTTAAACTAGCGAATTCATTTAAATTTGATAAAGTCTATATAATCATATCATAAAATTAAATTGTAAGATTTTATAAATTATAAAAAATAATCTCTCTCTGTGTATCAATTGATTAAAGATGATAAATTAATAAAATATAATAGTAATAAGTTACTATCCACTAAAACCACATTTCAAAACACGAGAGTTAAACTATAATCTAGGTTTTAGACCTGTTCTAGTCTAAGTAACATGGAAGTAGAAGACGTGAAACCGGACATGAAGAATGATATTTTAAAAAAATATATAAAACGAAATGTGAGAAAACGTGTAAATATAAAAAAATATATAAAAATACTTTTATAAATATTTTTTACATATAATAAATATTAAAACAGCTAATTATGAGACTATACAAAAAATAATTATTTAAATCAATATTAACTATAAAAAAATAAATGAGATGATAATAATTAATCAAATATTTAAAAATAAATATTAATTATCCATAAATTTCATAATCAAAATTAATAGTTGAAAAGAAATGTATTTTTAAAGTGGAAATATATTTATTAATTTTTTAAGATTACATAAATATATCCGAAATGTTTTGGTGAATTTTTTAAAAGAAAATGCTCCCTCATAAGTTCTAGTAGTAAAGTTATTAAATGAGTGAATTTGGATGGCTTTTTTTTTTTCATTTAAAAACCAAATTGCATAAAAGTTTAAAATTATCACTGTTTATTGTACATAGAATATATTTTTGAAAGATTTTTTTTTTTCATGTTGCAATGTTTGACATGCACAAAAAATAAGTAAATAGAAATATTTTTTAATCAAATAAAAAATAAATTATTTGTAAGAAATTCATAAACATATTATTTTTTGTAAAATAATAATAATTTTTCTTTACATAATCGTAATAAGAATTTGAAAAGGATCCATTGATAAAATTCCCAAGCGGCACTATTCATAGCAATTATTTTCTTTTTTTTTTCTGTTACAATTATTTATTATTTGAATTTCATTACAATAAACTATTTTAATAGAAATTATTGTAATTGTAATGAAAAATTTATAGGTGCAATTGTGGTGAGTATAATGGCTGCATCATGACCTTTTTAAACTATGATAACGGGTCAGGATGCAACCCTTGTGCACGTTGCACGTTACTAATTGTCGGCTAACCATGATTTATCTTGCATTAACTAAAAAATAATAATTTATCTTGCATTAACTAAATTATCAAATAAAAAAAATTCTGCATCAACTTTTTATCCACGTAAATAATTGGAAATAATACATGCAATAATGTACTGCAGAAATCTCCATATTTTCTCACAATCATCCAATCATTTTCTTGGAAAAAAGAAAAACAATCATCCAGCCACCCTTCTCTAACATTATTTGTGATAAGATAATACGAAAGGTAGTTTTCCCTTAAAACAAATACCAAAGGTAGTTACATCAACATGATAAATTATTTTAAAAATAATACTATCTTCTCAATTTAGATTGCACCATTATTTATCATTATCTTGGTTCCATCAACTTCAATTAGAAGTGGTCATTTCTGAACTCAGAAAAATCTGATTTTATTTTTTTGAAAAAATAATCTAAATCCAACTCCATTTAAAAGAAAATTCAAAATAATTTGAATTTAAAGTGATTCAAAAAATTTTAAGTCAAATTCATTCCCATCTTAATCCCACCCACAAGTCAATCTAAATTATATAATTAAATTATTAAAATATTTAAATTTATTAAAAATCTAATTAATATTTCCTTTTGAAAAAATTAATTATAAGCGACTCAATTTGATCTAATCTAAAATTTGAGAATTAACTTGAATTCCTTTATGCTCCTTATAATCCCATAAAATTACCTAAAATAACATAATCTGAAATTGCTTAATTAAAAAACAACTCGGTCCAAACTCCAACATAGTGCAATGATAAAGTATTTTACACAAACTAAATTTGTATTGTTCAATTGTATGTATAGTACATGAGTGTGGTCATATAGCGAGAGGATTAATTAGTACAACCACAGAAATAAAGTAGGTATAGCTAAAATAAGGCCCAATAAAATATTGCTAACATAAAAATGTACTCTACAAAAAATTATTCTAAATCATGCACTAATACCTCCCACCTCCAATTCAAACTCAGGGTGGTAAGGTAGGTGCCAATTTAAAGTTTGCATAGTAGATTATGCAAACAGACAGGAATTAAAAGCCTGATGGTAGATTATCAGCAGCCTGACTGGGGAAAGAATAGAAAGTGTTTCATGTAGTCGTGGAGAATTTGTTGGCCAATAAAATGATAATCATTCTAAATATGTTTAGTGCACTAGTGAAACGTATCACTGTGCCAAATGCGGATTGCACTCTTATAGTCACAGTGAAGAGCAGTAGCGGAGTGAGTAAGGCCTATATACTCAAGTAACCAACAAAGCCAAAGAAGTTTTGAGGAAGCATTCGGTTAATTACCATAGTCCTTACCACCATGGCCAATGCAAAAATTAACACATATCATATTTTGATTTTGCACAAACCAGGAAATGGTAAGGTACACCACATATAACTACTGTGGTGAACGTTCCCATTTACTCCTATAAACAGAAGTCATAGCAATTACGCTTTTCAATAAATATTTATTCCCCAATCTTTGCGTTGCTAGTTCCTCACTCTAATTCAAATATCAGAATGACAATCTATGATGGACTTGAATTCCATTCTGAACTCATTCCTTATCGGTCCTACCTATCTATTCATGCTACGTGTAGTCTACTTTGTTATCCTCATTTCTCTAAAATTACCTTTACTCTTCAGATTCAAGAGCACTAACTAAATATTGTCCAAGTTGACTAGTGGAATGCTGTATTTCATGTATGTTTTACCTTCTTCCACCCAATATGCGCGTGCGCGTCAACTGACAAAGAATAGGTCAAGATGTGAAAGTATGTATAATCCAAACCCACACGAGTATAGTTCAGTCAATATAATGGTGTAAGACCAAAGAAAGCAGAGTTGTCACACATTCAGATCATACTCCATTAAGTGGCGAAAGGAGTGTAATTCCAAGCGTGAGGAGCCAATGAATAGAATAGTACTCTATAATTAGCGTAAATAGTAAAACTCCAGAGTAAGCAGTACTGGTGGCTATGGAACAAACATTACTTGATGGGCATGAAAATGGCCAATGTGGTTTAGGCAGACAAGAGCATACAGCGAAGTGGTAGGGCAATTTGGGATTAGACATACTGTAGTACACGATAATACGTGAGACATTCACTGTTGCAAAACAACGTTAGGTGCTGTCCGGCAATCTGGGATCTAAGTTTTAATGTACCTAATGCTGTAAGTGCAATATAGGATCCCAAATATGGGAGAAACAATTCATGAGAAATTCAAGACCCACTGCGTGCACTAATATCAGAGAGAATTTGACGCATCCAGTTAAATCTACAAATTCAAATGTGTAGATGGAAATATCTTGAACAATTTCATGTTTCTTCCACATATATGTATTTTACATTTTAGCTGTTATAACATGTATAAGTTTGCATCCATATTGCATGAAAACAAGAGCGTATTCGACATTGTCGGCCAATATCCGCGATTAGCTCATGTGAATGTACATAAAATTTAATGTAGGAGTGCCATGGACCAAGCGGATCCAAATATTAAAGTGCATATGTCAGCTTATTATCTTGAGTTCGAATCCATTGAAAAAATATAAGGAGGTAATATCCCACAAATTAAACTTGTTTGGACTAACTCAAGAAGGAAATATATTGGGAGGCACAAGAACCTCTTCCCAAATCAACACAAAAAAAAAAAAGCACTCGGGTTTAATTTGGTTTAATTTTGATTTAGACTGAACTTGAAATGAGGTTAATAAAATTTCATTACTCAAGCTTGTTTCAAGAAAATGAGTATATACACATTGAACCACATTTGACACTATTAGCACTCTAATTATACTTATTTCTTGTAAATTATAAAAAACTTTTCATTATATTTATCAGGTCTAAAACTTTTCTTGTTTGATGAATTTGATTTCGACAGTAGTTTAAATTTGCAATCTCTCAACTTTAAAGATAATTTTAATATCACTTAACCAAACCCTGGTAACTTCTATCTTATGGCTTGCTATTTTGTTTTTCCGAAGTGGATTTGTAATTCCCTCATTTTAAATAACAATCCAACCTTACTATTTCACCTGCCAAAGGATAAACAATATAAAACATCTCAAACGGAGGCTAGAATATGAAAAAT
>CATIWR010460327.1:0-11846 GCA_949677035.1 Omphalea diandra | reverse complement strand
TATATATATATATATTTGACATTTTATTAACCTAACATATTAAATTATTAAAGTAACATTTGATAAATTATTAAACTAATCATTTTAAACTTTAACCTTACAAATATCATCCAATTCCATAACATTGACACATGTTTATATTTAAAATATTATAATTACGTCAATAAATTATTTCATATAACTAATCATAAATTTACTTAAATATAGCTCATTTAAAATTATGAGAATACTCCTATGACCTAAAATAATAGAATCAACTTATAAAAATCAAGGATATTACATTCTTACCCCCTTCTTACAATTTTATCCTCAAAATTGTTTGTGCATATCTGGTGTAAGTCCAATAAATTAAGTAGCATATGAATATCATGTAAATATATGATATGAAATGGATGTGTACTATATGTATTAGGGTCATTGTTTTTTTTTTCCCTCCTTCAATTGATTTTGTCCTCAAAATTATTTCACATACCTGTATTATCAAAAAGATGGGGATAGCAAGACTTCATCAACTCTTCACCCTCCTAAGTACGTTCCTTTTTAAAATGATTCCTCCATAATACCTTAACAAATGCCACATCTTTATTTCACAATTTTCTCACCTGTCGATCCAAAATAGCTATCGGTTGTTCTTCATAAAAACAATCCTCTCTAACCTCAATTGTCTGGGCTACAACCACATGGTTAGGGCTTGGCACATGTTTTCTTAGCATTGACACATGAAAGATTGGATGTACTAAAGCAAGCTCAAGTGGTAAATTCAGCTTATAAGCTACAACTCCTACTCTTTCCAACACCTCATAAGGACCTATGTACCTCGAAGCTAACTTGTCCTTCCTACTGGATCTCATAACTCCTTTCGTAGGAGACACCTTAAGGAACACATATTCTGCCATAAAAAACTTCAAATGCCTTCTTCTAAGATCATCGTAGCTCTTCTGCCAACTAAAATTAGTTTTTATTCTATCCTAAATTAAATAAACCTTTTTAATTATATATTGTAATAATTTTAGACCTTCAATTATCCATTCCCCAACCTCCTCCCAATATAATGGAGGCTTGCACCTCCTCCCATATAAAGCCTCATATGGGACAATGCCTATACTAGCTTGATAACTGTTATTATAAGCAAACCCCACTAAAGGTAAGTGTTATTATAAGCAAACCACCCATGCTGAATATGATCGTTTATTAGATTTAGACAGCCCTATCCACAGTAACTTTCTATCATTTCCATTTATGTAACTTAAGCTCCTCTAACAACCCAACTGGCTTTTGATGTTCATATTTCACCATTTTACAAGTTAGGCACTAAAAAACATATTCAACAATATGATTCTTCATCTTAACCCACCAATACAGTTATCTTAAGTTATGATACATCTTGGTAGAACTGGGATGCACTGTATAAGCTAAATTATAAGCCTCTCTCATTACTTCTATCCTCAAACCATTTACATCAGGTACACACAATCAAGTCCTATACCTAAGAATGTCATCTCTATCGATTTGGAACTCTTTCATTTACCTTTCTAAAACTCTTTTCCTGATAGCCTCAAGATTCTTACCATGTCTCTGAGCTTTGTTAATCCTATCCAACAAAATAAGCCTCACCCGAAAATGAGCAACAACCCACCTAACTTAGACACTTGGAACTGTAATCCACTCCCCTATAACTCGTGCACATCTTTAACAACTGGTCATTTAACTCCTGCAATATGAGTTAAGCTACCTATTGACCAACTACATTTGCCTTTTCAGGATGATAATGAATATTATAATCATAATCCTCTGAAATTCAATCGTTCTTCTCTGTCTAAGGTTCAGGTTTTTTTTATTATACAGATATTTAAGATTCTTATGATCTGTAAATATCTTACAAGTCACCCCATACAAGTAGTGTCTCCATATTTTTAAAGCAAAGATCATAGCAGCCATCTCCAAATCATGTGTAGGATAATTTTGTTCATGCTTCTTCAACTGGTATAAAGCATAAGCAATAACTCTCCTATGTTGCATCAAAAACATCCCAAACCTGTCCTTGAGGCATCACAATAGATAATAAACCCTTTAGGTAAAACCAACACAGATGTTGAAGTTAATATCTCCTTCAAAGTGTTAAAACTCAGCTCACAGCTCTCATCCTATGTGAACTTAACACCCTTCCTAGTCAATCTTGTTAATGGTGCTGCTAATCTAAAAAAATCATGCACAAATCTGTTGTAGTACTTAGCCAAACCTAAGAAACTCTTGATCTCAATGACAGTATTACATTTAGGCCATTCCATTATCGCCCCCACCTTTTTAGGTTTAACCCTAATACCTTCTATCGAAACCATGTGCCTAAAAAATACAACCTTTTTCAACCAAAACTCACATTTTGAAAGCTTAGCATAAGGCTTATTTTCTCTCAAAGTCTGCAACATTAACCTCAAATGCTCCTCATGCTCCTCCTTACTCTTTAAGTAAACCAAGATATCATTAATGAAAATAACCATAAACTTATCTGGATAATCCTTGAATACCCTATTCATCATATCCATAAATGCAACAAATGCATTTATCAACCTAAAAAACATAACTAAAAATTAATAATGACCATATCTAGTATGAAAAGTTGTCTTTGGCATGTCACTCTCCTTAATTCGTAGTTGGTGATACCTTAACCTCAAGTTTATTTTTGAGAAATATCGTATCCCTTACAACTGATCAAATAAGTCATTAATTCTAGGTAAAGGATATCTATTCTTCACCATCACCTTATTAAGTTGTCTACAGTCTACACATAACCTTATTGATCCATCCTTTTTCTTAACAAAGAGTACTGGAGCACCTCAAGATGAAGTGTTAGGCCTAATGTATCCTTTCTCTAATAAATCATGCAGTTGTTCCCTTAACTCTTTCACCTCTGCTGATGCCATTTTATAGGGCAACATAGATATAGGATTAGTTACAGGTAACAAGTCAATACTAAACTCAATCTCCCTCTCAGGTGGTCACCCAAGTAGCTCTTTAGGAAAGACATCCTGAAAGTCTTTTACTATAGGAATCTCCTTCACTCTAAGCTCATCTAACCTCATATCTCGTATTGACACTGACAGTTCTCACATCCCTTCCTTAATATTTTTTTTTTTTTGCAAACCAAATTTGAAACACATTACTCAGTCCAACACCTCTAGCACCCTAAAAAGTCAAATGCTCTCCATTAAATAACGTAAAAGTTACCATTTTAGTCTTACAATTAATTATAGCCCCATAAGCAGCTAACTAGTCCATCCTCAAGATAACATCAAAATCTAAAATTTCTAATAACACCAAATTCCCAAGCATATTTATTTCTCCAAGTTTTACATCACAACTCATGTTTATTTGAGTACACTCCACTAGTTCCCCAAGTGGTGTAGCAATAAGTAAAGGCTCAATCATCTCTATAGGTTGTACTGATATTCTAGAAGCAAAACTAAGAGACACAAAAGAATGTTCAGGGTCTAATAGTACATGTGCATCTACAGTATAAATGGAAAGTGTACCTTGCACCACATCATTATTTTGTTGAATAAGTTAATGGTTAAGGTCGAATACCCTAGCCTAATTTATACCTCTACCCTATTAGACTTGTTGTCCATGTTGACCCTACTATCCATACTGCGCCTGTTGACCTCTACCTGCTGGCTCATATCCTCTATAGCCTCTACCTCTCCCATTACCTCTGCCTCTTCTATTACCTCTCTAGCCAATGGTAAAAGTAGTCTAGGTCCCTTACTGTCACCCTGAACATGTTTCTTAGGGCAATTCTTGAATTAATGGTTAGTTTGTCCATACCAAAAACATCCCCCTACAGTTCACCTATAGACTCCTCTATGCGCCCATCCACATGTAGGACATGGTGTAGGTGATAACATCTAAATTAGTCAAGGCCCTATTGACCAACTTATGTCAAAGTATGTTGCCTTGAAAAAACCCTGATACCTAGTACCTCTACCCTGATGTCCCTCAGTACCATAACCACCTTTATATTGATTTCCCTAACTTCTTTGGCCATCATGCTTTTACTTTTTCCTCCCATGTTCCTTATTGGTCTTATCACCATTTTGTCTATTTCTACCCTCTAACATCATAGTAGTATCTACAACCTTAGCAAAAACAATGTGCCTATGTAAAGCTACTAGATTATACAATCTATCATTCAGTCCTTCCACAAACCTCTCAGTCATCCTAATCTCTGTCTGTACTAGATGAACAACATATTTCCTCATCCTCTAAAAAGTTTCAAGTTACTCTGCCTTGCTTAAGTTATCCTGCTTAAAATTCTTAAACTCAATAGCTTTTCTCCTCCTCACACTATCTGACAAAAACATCTCCAAGAACCTCCTTCTAAACTCATCCCATAGTATAACCTTACCTTATATGTTTTCTACATATTAATTATTTATAACCCCCTTAATATGGAATCCAGCTAATTCAATAGCCCTCACATCTGAACATCGTAAACCCATTTATATAATGTGTACGTCATCAATAAACCATATACGATCATTAGTAGTTCGATACTTAAATGAAGGAGGATTTACCTTAGCAAAATTCCACAAGGACATATCATCTTTCAACTCTCCCCTCTCTCCCCGTCCCCCCTCCCCTCCAACACCAACAATTGTTATATTACGCCCTCTCTGACCAACTAACTCAATAACCCTATGAACACTCCTAGCAATCACCTTCATAGATATATGCATAGCATGCATTCCCCTAATATATTTCTTTGGGTTTACCCCTACAGCTGGTTTTGTAGTATTCTGTTGATATTGATTCACCCTCTCGACTCTGACGACATCATCAGATCTTTCTTCCCTCTCCCTAGGTGGTGTCTCATTCCCTTATGTTGCATGTTTTGTTCTAGCAATTGCTTCTATAGTCACCTCTCCAGTCCCTCTAGTAGCCACACCTATGTTTATACCTATTATTCCTTGTGGCATATTATGCTCATTCAGATTAAGTTGCTCTTGAGGTGGGATTACATTTGACCTCTTATTTTTAGCCTCTCACTGAGTGCTAGTCTCAACTCAACCTCGATGCATAAAGGAATGTGTTTTAGGTGCCATAATATTTGTAAAAGTGTATGAAGTTTTAGGATATAGACATGCAGACAAGAAGCAAAGGATAAACTCTAAGACAAAATACCTTATTGATTTCCAGCTCTTATAACCAAGCTTTAATACCACTTTGTCATGACCCAACTTGGAATCGCAATCGGTGTGAGGCTAAGATTTCTTAAGCCCACAAGCCTACTTTGATCATTCAATTACCATAAGAACCACAAAACTAATAACACTATAGCATTACTTTTATTTTAGAATAATTAAAAACCTCATTCAATTCTAAGTATCCATATCATCCACAAATCATATAATAAATAATTTTTTTATGAACACCAAACTAATCTTTGCCCAAAAAAATATATAAATAGACATAGAACATAGTCACAATCTAAAAGTTGGAAATCAACTAAGATCCTAAAAAAATATTCATCTAAACCTTTTAAGTGCTGCTTTGGAGAAGAAAGTAAGTCTTATTTCTATATTCATTTAATAATCTAGAAATTCAATTAATTTAATTAGTATCAATTATACAAGTCAAATCTAATATACAAATTAACTAATTTAAGTCTAATAGAATCCCAAAACTAATAGTTGTGAGAAATTGATCTATAAAATCTTTAATTCAAATTCTAAAATATGCCAATTAAATATTATCTTATAACTAAAATATAAATTAACCATCCCAATAAATCTCTTAATTTTCTAACTATAACAATCTTACTAATTAATTAATTTTAGGAAACTGTCCTAAATATAACTCTAAACTGAGTAATAGTTAAATCTAGTATAGTAAACTCTACCAATATTACTTTAAAAATTCCAAGAAAATTACATATATATTTAGACATATCCAGAATATTGCATATAAAATTTGAAACAAATTGAGATTATTTAGTACCTCAAATAATTTATAAAAGTTGATTGTTTTATATCACAATCTCTACTGGACAGCGGATAAACAAAAATATTAAACTATATCTTCTTTGGTGTTCTATGGTGGGTTTGTGATTATCTTCCATTAATATTTTATGTATGAAAAATGTAGGACTAATCCCCTAATGTCCATTGTAGTCCAGCCTAAAGTTATAATTATCTGTCTCAACACCCTTAACAATTTCTCCTTTTATTCTTGTATTAGTTCATTAAAAATAATAACAGGTAAAATGTTATCTTTTCCTAGGAATGCATATCTAAGATAAGAAGGTGAGGTTTTAAGTTCAAGTTGAAGAGATTTAAGAATAGAGTAGTGAGTTACCTCAAGATATTTCTAATAATCTAAAGACTCAACTAGAAAAGAAAAAGAAAGCGTGTTAGATACCTCAAGAGTAGGGTTTCTTACCTCATAAGTGCTTTTTATCTCCTCCTTACCCACTCTTACCATTGCTACCTTTCCAATTTCAAGATTTTCTTCTTTTTCTCAAAAAAATTTCTTATGCACATTCTTTTATTATGTCAATTCTTAGGCATCTTTCATCCTTTGTTCGCTTCTTGATGGCTTTGAATATATTGAACACTACTTCCTCATCACCAACACATAAAGTTAACGTACCTTCTCAAACATCAACAAGAGCACCTTTGGTTGTAAAAATGGGTCTTCCTAAAAATAGAGAAATCTCTTTATCCTCTCCCATATCAAGCACCATAAAATCCACAGGGATTATGAATTTGTCTAACTTAATAGGCACATCTTCCACTATTCCTTTGGGGTATTTGATAGAATGATCTACTAATTGGAGGGAAATCTTTTATCGACCTCATCTCACTAATACCCAATTTTTCAAACAAAGACAAATGCATTAGATTGATATTAGAGCCTAGATAATAAAAAGCTTTATCAAATGAAAGGTAACCAATGTCACAAGGTATAACAAAACTCCCTAAATATCCTCTTTTTAAAGATAGTTTATTAAGGAGAATGACCCTACTTTCTTTGATCAAGGCAACTCTTTCACATTCCTCCAAGGCTCTTTCTTTTAAATAATATCCTTTGTGAACTTTGCATATTTGTGCATTAGGAGAGTGCTTCCACAAGGGTATGTTGATTTGGATCTTTTTTAGCATCTCCAAAAATTTGGTGAATTGCTTATCTACCGCATATCACTTAAGTCTTGAAGGAAAAGGAATGAGAGGTACATATGGCTTAACCTTCTCCTTAAGCTTATCATCCATGATGAGCTCTTCCTATTGATTTACCTTGCCTTCTTCCTTCTTCTCTTCTTCTTCGTTTGAATGAAGCTCCTTGCTACTCTTTAAGGTTATGGCTTTAACTTGGTTTTTGGGGTTAGCTTTGGAGTTGCTTGCCTTGAGAACTAGAGCTTTGGACATTGACTATTTGTCCTACTTGGATCTTAAGGTTATGGATGAAAGATGAGTGATTTTTTGTGACAAGGTCTATTTTGGCATCAAGCTTCCTAATCATCTCATATTGATGAACAAGTCTAGCATCGGTTTTGGTGATGAATTTTTTCATGAGGTTTTTATAAGCTTGATTTCTTTTCTTGAAGTTGGTAATTTAGTGGTGGAGGTTGAAAACTAGATGATCCTTGTGGTTTGGGATTTAAAGGATTAGAGATACAAAGATAAATGTTGAAAGTTTTGAGTGTATTATTTAATAGTGTCAATTTGATCTCAAATTTTATGTCAAGTGTCTTTAACATGTTTATTATGATATATAATTTTTTTTTTAGAATTTTGGAGTATCAAATATATTAATTTAAGGTGTGTGTGTGTGTGTGTGTATTATCCTGTAAAGGCTATCAGGTAGTATAACCTATTTGAGGTTATAATTAAAAAAAGTAAATGATTTTATTTGGATCCAAAATTTTACATAAAGTATTTGAGACATATTTGAAGTGATATATAATTTTTGGAGAATTTTTAGAATGCTATCTTGATAGAGTATATATGATGTTTGGTTTGGACTAATAAGGGTGAATTCACCAACTTTCTCAATTTAGAAGAAATAAGTTATTGAGGAGGGGACTAATAAGTGTAACTTTCTTAAGGAAGTGATAAATATTTCCCAAATTATTTTTATAATTATTTCATTAAATAAATTTATTTAGTAAGATAAGATTATTTATATTAATAAATTAGGGAGAAAATAATATTCTTTCACATATTTTTCTCAAAGTTAGTGATTAACTAATTATAGTTAGGGAAAAGTACAAAATTTTATTCTGTGAATTTTCTCTTTGGCAAATATGGTCTCATGATTTGTTTAATAGCAAAATTATACTATGTGGTATAACACTATTGGCAAAGTAGTATTAGATCCATAACTCTGTTATATTTATCTAATCTAATACCAGGTTTTATACATTTTTTCAATTAATTATATATAAGTATATAATTTTTTCGTTCTAAATATAAAATTTATTCATTTTTTTTACTTTTTATATGTATTTGAATAAATTTTGTCTCTATTATTGTAAAATTTGTTTAAATATATACATAAAATAAATAAAAAATAAACAAATTTTGTATTTAGAGTGAAAATTTTTTGTATCTTTTTAGATATATAATTAGTTGAAATAATGTACAAAATCTGTTACTAGGTCAGATGGATATAACAGAATTATGGATTTAGTATCATTATGCAAACAATATTATACCACATGGTAGAATTTTGCTAATAAATAAATCACAGAACCATATTTGTCAAGTAGGAAAACAAAATGATAGAATTTTATATTTTTCTCTAGTAATAGTGCATTTTTACAAAAAATCAAACCAAACTATAAAATTTCTACATTGTTTGTTTTACAACTTTTTGGGAAGTATTTTTTTTTTTTTTTTGTATTTATTTGCAAGAAGTGAAAAATCAAAAGGAAATTATGTTGTTTTTTGATCATTCAACTTTTTCAATATAGACTTGCCAAAGAATAGGTTAGTAAGTACAATTGTTTTTTTTAAGAGAAGTTAGAGACATTTCTTGAATTATTTTGTAATTATTTTTAAATAAATTAGCTAATAAGATAAACTGTTTATATTAATAAATTTAAATTTTGTCACATACATTTTTAAAAGTTACTAAGTGAACTAAATATGATTGTGGTGCACTTACAAGAAAATATATTTGAATCAAATACTATAAAACTCAAATTTTTAGAAATAACTTTTCTAAAAATTAATTTTATAAAAGGGAGGAATTCGATATCGAAAAGGACCACAACTTTTCAAAAAAAAATAACTTCATTAAAAATACCAATTTTCAAGCAAAATCTCTAGGTAATTAATATTAATGGTTACTCAATTATAGGTCAAATTCTATTATAGTTATTGTGTAATTAAGTCACTAAAATATTTTTTTTATTTTAATTCATTTACTCTGATAAAATTGAGAATTTAATGTCGCTAGAATGTCATGTGACAAAAATTTTTAAATGGATGAAGAGTCAATTTGATACCTAAACTTTTTCAAGAAGTTCATATAAAACCAAGTTAATTTTTTAAGTTAATTTAATACCCAAACTTGAATTTTATGATAGATAGAATCAAATTTTAGGTATTTAATTAACTTGCTTTTAGGTGTTGAATTAACTTAAAAAGTTAATTTGCATTAATTTGAAATTTTTAAAAATGTTTAGATGCCAAATTGACTTTTTATAATTTTTTGCACATGTCATTCCAACTATAAAAATTCTTAATTTTATTGAAATAAATGAATTGAAATAAAAATTATATTTTAGTGATTGAATTATATAAAATTATTCTTAAATGACGATAATAAAATTTGATCTATAATTAAGTAATTATTAAAGTAACTAATAGTAAACTCTCACATTGTACGAGATGATTATAATAATAAATTTTAAATAAATTTAATATGTATTTTAATTAATTAATTAATTGAATGATTAATTATTATTTTATTAAAGATATTGTCAAGTAAATAAAACAATAAAATAAATTTATTAAAATTTGTAAGTTATGTATGAAGATAATTGTAATAAAATATTATTTATTAATTTATAACTTTAATTTTTCGTATTCATACTTTCAATTTTATGTAGCATAATTTTAAGAGAAAATTTATTAAATTTAAATAAAGTAATTCATTATAATTAATAAAATAAATAATGCTAAGTATTTTATAATAAAAAAATAAAATTAATAAATAATTACTAATTATATATATATATATATTAATTCATAGTTTAAAAATTAAAAATATATATTGACTAAGAAAAAAATAATCCATATTTTCCTAGAAGTGTGACACATTAACTTAGAAATCTTTAATTATAACACAGCACATCAATTTACAACAAATATTTATGTTTCCCTGCTAAGAGTTTACTTTTAACATTCTACCCTCCATACCCTAGCCTGATTGGTGCTTCTTCTTTTCCCCCCCTGACTTTTGCATCAGTTGATCATGTTTTTAACTCGCCTGAGTGGAGAGGAAAGATGGCGGTCTTCAACATGTCTATGGTGGGTGTGATGACTCTGAAGCGTGAAAAGTTTCTTCAAGACTTTGATGAACACCAGCAACCCGGTAGCAGGTTGCTTCCTAGGAGGAGCTGAAACCATAGCACTACTATTACTATCAGAATTAGCACCAACTTTGGACGCAGATTGGAATTGAAAGCATCCCATATTTACCATATCATTATCATCATCATAATCCGGCAATTTTGATAAACTTTTGACTTCATTTCATCTTGGTTGACAAGTCTTCATTAAAATCTTCCCATAACATATCCATCTTTTCTTCTCCATCATCTTTATCACCATGGTTTGAGATCCCTTCGACCCTGCCCTAATCCATGAAAAGCTCTTTCTTTGAGTAGGTTTATGTTTGGGGAAACAATCTTTGAAGTCTTCTTATTGGTGATCACTACTTTTTAATTTTTTTAATTTCTGTTTAGAAATTTTTTATATAACTTTTTATTTATAATTTTTATTTAAAAATTTTTTATATATCAATTAATTATTTTAATTTTTTATTTATAATTTTTTAACATGATAATTTTATATTATATAATATAAAAAATAATATATAATAATACTATATATAATTATTCAACAAATGATTAAAATTAATTTTAAATTTGAGATTAATAATATATATTTGTTACCCTAAGACTTCTATATCAAAATATAATAATAATAATAATACAAGTAGTAAGTCTGGCTGGATCGTAAATAGATTTAGATATAGTCCGGGCGATATGCTGTAGCCCCATTCCGCTCTGTTCATAAAGGGGGCAGGTTCTACGTGCTACGAGTGCCGATTTCCGACTGGAGTGGATGGTGAAAGGAGTGAGATATTTAATGAGTGAATGGCGAAGCATAGGGAAGGAAGCGTTAGCTCAGACATCCATAGTCGCAAAATTCCTTTGCTTGCTTCACGTCACCAACAACTACCTATGCTCTACTACTCTTGTACTCCTCCATCTCCTCTTTTTATTTCTGTTCTTCTTGTTTGTTTCTGTAATTAGAGTGTGTGTGATCATGTGGTTGTAGGTGTGTGGCCCTAGTATGCTTCCGACGCTGAATCTGTCTGGTGATGTGTTATTAGTGGAACACGTGTCTCACCGTTTGGGGAATTTGAGACGAGGCGATGTAGTGATGGTTCGGTCCCCTCATGATCCTACAAAAATTGTTACCAAACGCATCGTAGCCATGGAGGGTGATGCGATCACTTTCTTGCCGGTATCCACTGGCACTGATAGGCCTCGCCCCGTAGAGGTTAGAGAGAGAGAGAGAGAGATATATATATATATATATATATATATATATATA
>CATIWR010460117.1:0-10164 GCA_949677035.1 Omphalea diandra | reverse complement strand
TCATCCGATGCTTCGCTTGAGGGGGGCTGTTACTGATATAGATATTTTGTCTTGTACTGTAAATTTCTTATTTAGTGTTGATATTCTAATTGTAGTAATTATCATAATTATAGACTTGATTGTAGACTTGATTATAGGATTGATTATAGGCTTAATTATATGCTTAATTATAGGTTTGATTATAGGCTTGATTATAGGCATAATTATAGGCTTGTATACAAGGAAAGTATGTCTGTATATAAGACTGGTTCTTTGCCTTTACCAAATACACATTTTTCTGCAAATCTTTTCTTCTTCTTATTTACAAGCTCATCATGCAATCAGAAATAGAAGCTTTCTCCGTTTAATTTTTGTGATGCAGATGAAATTTTGATGATTAAAAACATATGACCAATCATACTAGATTCAATTTACAACTATAAAAACTTCATTTTGATTTATGCTAAAGATTCATCATTCAGAAAATGGGGAAGTGATATTTTATATATTAAAAATATTTAAAGAGTAAATAGACTTTTAAGAATTACATATTCCATCATATACATTATAAACATTGAATTATTGAGTTATTCAAAAAGTAATTTAGTAAGTTAATGAAGGATTCCCAAATGGTGCTATCTTTTATCTAGAATTAGAGATGATAAATAGTCTATCAAATTAGATATAATTATTTTAAAAACATTTTTTTTCAGATTTAAAACAGTCATTATATAGATTACGAGTGATTTTAATCTACTTGAGTAAAGTATATTAAAAATTTTTAGTGTAAAAAATAGATTGAATCACCGATAATTTTAAATTTTAATAAAAATTAATTTTATATATAAGAAATTCTATTAAATTAAATTAGATTACATTCAAATGAATCAAACTTTAATAGATTGTTTCAAATTTTTAATAGATTGTTTCAAATTGACTTCATTTGATTAAGATTCAAATTGAATATCATTAATTTTAATCATTTTCAATACCAATGTAATGTATTAGACTCCAATTAGATTTGAACGGGGCAAAATTGCATGTTTAGCCAATAAATAGGACATCCCGTCCAATTACTATTAGCATTTGCAATGATTGTTGAACCCAAAATCTTTCTGGCAGCAGTCACTAAATTAATTATTTCCATACCAATAGTATAAGTTTCTAAGGGACAAGCTGACCATTATTTCCGTGATTGAAAACTTGTCTCGTGGTTTTATTCAGTTTTTGTTTTTCCAATTCTATTCAAGCCTGATTTTTGTGAAAGCTGCCTATATAACTCAGAAATGTCTTTATTATGCTTTTGGAATTGGGTGCCTTTCCTGCAGATTCTCTCTCTCCCAAGGTCCTAACTCTCTATAATTACTACTCCCTCCATTCCACTATATAAAACATTTTAATTAATTCATCAAGATTAAGAAAATAGCCATTTAAATTAGTTATAAATCATCAAGGCTAAATTACCCTTCATTTTGGAAAATACAAGCATAAAAGTCATTATTATTTTTTTAGTCCAAAAACTTCACTTCCACTATTTCTTTCTGTCACTTTATTCCATCTTAAATATGTTAAAACTTATTTTCATTAAATTTTTTTATCTCTAAATACTTTTAATGTTCCCATCAATTGTTTAGATTTATTGCCACTTTGTTAATATGAAATGGTAATAAATTACCCTTCATTTTGGAAAATACAAGCATAAAAGTCATTATTGTTTTTTTAGTCCAAGAACCCCCACTTCCACTATTTCTCTCTGTCACTTTATTCCATCTTAAATATGTTGAAATTTATTTTCATTAAATTTTTTTATCTCTAAATACTTTTAATGTTCCCACCAATTGTTTAGATTTATTACCACTTTGTTAATATGAAGTAATTTAAAATGTAAGTTTTCTTCTGCCAAAAATTTCAGTCTAAAATTTTAACTATTTTAACTTCTCCATCAAATATATTCTAAATATGTTTAATTCTCACCAAATAGTTTTATATAAATCAATTTGTTAGAATGTTAAATATTAACAAATCAAAAATTTGTACAAAACAAACTCATCAAATGCCTTTAGACATAGATTTGAATGTTGATATAACAAACAATCTCCAATCCTGCTAACATGTTATCCCAAATTATATTTTTTCTATATTTTTTTCTTTAATTTTTTTATGGTATACTATTTTATTTGTTTATATGAATAATACTCGTGTGAGCCCTTAGTGAATTTATTCTTCTTTTTTTTAAAAAAAAAAAAAAGCTTAAACAAACTGCTCAATTAAATTTTTTACTTCTGAACTTGATATATACTGATTTCATTATCTATAACACAAAGAATCATAGTCAAGAATTATCAAATTAAACATATACGTATGGGTTATTCTATGGCAACACTAGAAAGGGAATTTCCAAACATTTTTTATTAGCATCACAAGTTGTAAACATCCATGCACCTAAAATAAAAATAATAGTTGTGATGTGACTTTTTTTTTTTTTAAAACTTTCTTGTCACTTAATGAGCTGCATGCATTATTCAAAGATAGCCTTCTTTTTAGGTGCACAGCATACTTGATCTAAATGTGCCCACTTACTTGTGATTATACAAAATCACCTGCTACTACTACATATTAAGTCTCTGTATTGTTTTAACCTAGTAGGAATTTTTTGTTTTAACAATAGCTTGTGAAGATAAAAATGAAAATGTTGACAGTAAAATCAATTCGTATGGTAATTGATAGTCCTACATTTATTTATTATATATCAAATTAATATTTTTATAGCAGAACTATAAGAAAATAAAGTTTATTTTATGAATATATGAAATTAAAAAATTGATGATTAGTCAGTTTATTATTTATTTATTTTTTGATGAAAATGCCAGTAATATATATCTTCACTATACTTATCTTTTTATAATATTTTCAAACAGGTGAAAATACTAACAACGTCCATCCAGATATGGAATCGTCACAAGCATCAAGGCGTTTAAGGAAATTTTAAACAATGATGAACACAAAGCTGTACACGATATGCTGCTAGAAAAGAGTATTAACAGAAAATTACCTGGGGGTGACAAAAATGGTGGCAACAACATTTTCAGTTCCCATACGTGTTATTCAACACATATGGGAGCGATCAAAAAATGGTGATGATGCATCTCCTAGGAAAATAAATTGTGGTCGTAAGAAAGTTCACATTGACGTGGTTCGATTTCGTGAGATTCCCTTACGTCAACGGACAATTCTTGCCTCTTTATCTAGTTCTCTGAACATGAGCAAGACCACATTATTTAGAAACCTCAAGTCTGAAGCTATACGATGACACACCAATGCCATTAAGCCTTTTTTAAAGGAAAAAATAAAAGACAACGATTGCAATTTTGCATCTCAATGCTTGATCAAAGTAGTATTCCACATGATCCAATTTTTATTGGCATGCACAACATCATTCATACTTATGAGAAGTGATTCTACATGACAAAAAAAACAGAGAATTATTACTTGCTACCTGATGAAGAAGATCTAATCTGCACTTCCAAAAGTAAAAATTTCATTGGGAAAGTCAGGTTTTTAGTTGTTATTGCTTGTCCAAGGTTTGATGCACAAGAAAATGAACTTTTTTCCAAAAAAATTGGTGTATTTCCTTTATCACGCAAGAGACAGTTAGAATGAATAGCGTTAATAGAGTTGCAGGAATACTAGAGACAAAACTAATAACTTGAGTAAAAAGACAAGTTATCAGGTCATATCTAATTAAAAAGGCCATATCTGCCATCAAGGCAAAGTGGCCAAGAGAGGATTCGAGATATCTAATATTTATTCAACAAGACAATGCAAGGACACACATTGAGCAAAATGATGATGAATTTTGCAAAGTTGCTTCACAAGATGGGTTTGGTATTTGTTTACTGTGCCAACCAGCAAACTCTCTAGATTTAAATGTGCTAAATCTTAGATTTTAATGCTATTCAATCATTACAATACAAGAAGTCGCCTAACACCATTGAGGAATTTGTTAATGCTGTTGTGAAGTCATTTGAAGCTTTCTCTATAAAGAAGTCTAATCATATATTTTTGACATTTGCAGATGTGCATGATAAAATCACAAAAACAAGAGGTTCCCATAATTGAAAAATTCAACCTCTGAAGAAAGCAATGTTGGAAAGTCAAGGTCAACTTCCTACTCGATTGAAATGTGATTGTCAGTTGTTATAAGAAGTTCTCAATTATTTAAATTGAAATTTGTTGACTTTATGGCTAGAGTATTTGGTACTATTTGTAGTTTGTTTCTAGTTTTTTTTTTGAACTGAAGTTTGTTTATAGTTTATGCTCATGTTAATTTAAAGTTTTAATTTTTTTAGTTTCTGGTTATTATTTTTAGCTTACGTTTATGGTGATTATGGTATTGTTAAAAATTTCTTCACCTAATATTATTATTACTATTTCTCCATTCATGCATTTTTGTACGTTCTTACATTATAATTGAATTTAGGTACTGGCTTCATTTAAAAAAAAAAAAAGAATTTAGATACTGGTTTTTTATGAATCCATTCATCTCCAAATAAATTTAACTTGAAAAAAAAAAAGAACTAAATATTGTGTACATACAGCACTAATGTTCCTTTTTCCTTTAATTGAGTTGGGAAAAGAAAAAAAAAATATTCTAAGATTAAATACAGCTAAACCATCTAGACATTGACAACAACAATTTAAATGAACAAGAAAAACCATTTGGGCATTGAGGGTCCACATTTTATACTGAGCAACAACCTTTATTTTAGATAAAAGGCAAATTGCATGCAAAATAAAAAGTCACCCATTTAACTAAAAAAATACAGCAAGAGATTTTTTAAAAGTATATATACACATGTTAAAGACTGAGTTAGGACCAAACATGTGAGTAAAATAATGGACAAGCCAGCGAAATAAAAATTGCATATGATGGAAAGAAATACCCAATGTTACAGATATAAAATGATGGACAAGCCAATGAAGTTATAACGCTAGACAAAAGGTTTCTAAAAGAAATTACAGAAAAAGGAATAAGGTATTAGACAAGACAAAATAGTGAAGATATAGGGCAATATATACTTAATCTAATGTTAAAGTCTGCAATTGAAACGTTATTTCTTAGCTACGAGGATAACATGCTACCGCCTTCAAACACATGAAACACTATGTTTTACATACCTGGATATATAGGCAAACCATGCCACAACAAAATAACAGAAAATCTAGTCTATAAATGATCTGAAATCATATTGACCATGCTTTTTTCTCTCTCCATGAAGATAATATGAAACTCTTAATAGAACTTGGGCAGATAAATTTTTAACATCATTTTAACTACTTCTTGAAATTCTTTCTTCTCAAAAGCTTCTTCTATAACTTCATCCGTAAACTTGCTCAAGTCAAACACATGATTTGCAGGGTGATTCAAATCAAAATCTAATATTTTTTTCTTCTTTTCTATGTCAAGCAATGGTTTGGAATCTATGGAGTCTTGATCTTTCTTCATTTTCTTTGATACATTTAAAAAAAATAAAATAAAAAACGTTTTTACTTATTGAAGTAAATTTATAATGCATCTTTATAGAACAAACTGCCATTAACATATCTTGGACAAGCAAAATATTAGTCAAAAAAATTTTAAATTTTCAATAAATAATTAATGGCTAAAAGGATAAAATGGAAAAAAAATAATTAATGATACATTGATTACATAAAAGTGGCTTATAAATGGAATAAAAAATTTTCGCTAAAATGCCTTATATAATGAGATGGAGGGAGAATTTACTAATCTATATGATGTAGTGATTTTTTCTTTTCCCCAATCTCTTCTCTTTATATGTGTGATATATAGATAACAACTTGCTACTCAATTATAAGGGCAATATGTCCTCAAGTACTGAAATACCATTGGCTTCATGTGTGTAGATTGTCAGGTGCACTACTCATGAAAAAGGTCAACCTACTTTCTCTATTCCACATTTGATATGGGGGGATATGTGTTTTTGGATTTTTCATACACCTAGTGCTTGAATGGACATTTAATGTTAAGAGGGAATTATGATAATCTTTAAGATTTGGACTATGAATAATTTGCTCATCAATTTGGTAAAATTTAATAATGTTAGTATTTATTCACTAAAATGAGTTTAAAAAAAACATGTTGTGGTCTACAAGTTAGGTCACTAAAGCCTAAAGTGTCAAACTTATGAAATTCTAAAATCACCAAAATGTGCACCAAATCTAGATGCAAGTCCAATTAACAATATGTTCTGAGATTTATTTTGATTAATTTGTTAGTGTAATTTATTTTGATTATTTTGTTTTTGTAACAATAAAGATGAGCTTATTAAGAAGTAAGGCTTGGATTCAAAAATCATTAATAATTTCTTCCCTCAATATCCAAAATTTCTTTTATTATAAGGCCTTGTAGGGATGGCAATATGTACTCTATCCACGAGTACTCATCCAAACCTTACCTGATCAAATTGGATACGTATTGATTGAATAATAGATATGAATATAATTTTTAATATATGGTCTCTTGAATATAATATGTATTATTTTATTTAAGTTTGATTATAAACCAGTAATTATACAATTTATGTTTTAATTTTTTAAAAATATTTTGAAAATTATTGAGTAATAGGTGCCCATGAGTTATTTAAAATTTTATGGATACATAAATGAGTTCAATATTTATTACCTAAATGGATATGAGTTCAAGTATGGTAGATTTATAATCCTTTAGGTTAGGATAATGATATCACACTACCCTACCTATACCCTACTCATTGCCATCCCTAAGATCTTGTTTGGATTGAAATTTTAAAATTTACGGATTTATCAAAATCAATAGAATTAAAAAATCAAAATTTTTAATAAGTTTTTAATTACATGAATTTTAAAATTATAAGTTGTTTGTTATGTATACAAAATCCATAAATTTAAGAGTATTTTAAAATTAAATAAAATTTTTCATTCATTAAAATTAAGAAATTTGGCAAAAAAAAACCGAGTATTTTAAAATTAAACAAAATTTCTCATTCATTAAAATAAGAAATTCGGCAAAAAGTCACTTTTTAAATGAAATTTAGAATTCACCACTTTTATAAATTTTAGTAAATAACGAATTTTAAAAAATTCATAGATTTTATCAATGTCTTGACATAAATTTTTACCTAAATGATGGATTTTGTCTAAAACTATAAATTTTAAAAAATCTCTCAGCGAAATTTCTCAAGCTAAACATTCCTCAAATTTTTTGTTTCACCAATTCTTTGTTGGAAGCTGCGGCCCACGGCCCTGGCTGCCCCCAAAGTCAATGAAAAAAAAAAGACCCTCCTATGTGTTAAATTTGAATCCGTCATTCTAATTATTAAAGTTCTTAAAATAATTAGTTTAATAAATTATAAGATTTGATCAAAATAATTTTAAAAACAATAATGAATATATATAACTTACCTAAATGGATCATCAAACAATTTATATAAATGGATTTAGGAAGTGTTTGTCCAAATTTAAAATTATTATCTATTTAAAAAAAAAAAAACCTCCACTCTTGTCATTCATGTGGTACATTATTATAGTATATATGAATCATTTAATAATGATTCCATTGAAGTCATGGAATCTTAGTATTTTATTAGTTTGTAATTTAAGTTTGTTATAAATATAAAGCTCCAAGATTAAGAAGAAGAAATTCAACTTGGAAATAAAATAAATAACTTATAAGTTTGTTATTTAAGTTTTATCATGTCAGGAGGCCACTAATTTCAATTTCCATACATAATTTCAAGGTATCCAACTTTTTTCTTTCTTTCTTTTTTTTGTTTTTGAAGTAACTAATTTAAGTAAATCAAAGTATAAAAGGGAGCAAATAGATCAATAGTGGTCAAGTGTCTATCTTGTGATACAAAATCTACATTTAAATTACTTTTTAAAAATAGTTATATAAAATTATAAAAATAAAAATATTTTATATTATAAATTAACATATATAAATATAAGTTATATGTATATATATATTTAACAAATGTTAAATATGTATCTAATTGATATAAAAATATATTTATTTTTTTGAGTCTCTGATCCCCACTCACCTTGTGGAGGCAAATTCTTGCATAAAGTAGGAAATTTCTGCTTTGTTACCATTCTTATTCAAACCTTCTTAATTAGATATAATTTTAAGTACTGAAGCAATAATTTTATTAATATATTTAATTCTTTATCATTTTAAATAATTTTTATTCTGATAAAATTATCATAATTTACACAATGACAGTAGACGTATAAATAGTAAAATTCATTTTATAAATTGGCTAACTCTTGTTCTTCAAGAATTTTATTGACGCCAATTAGATTGAGTAAAGAAGAGGGAGAAGACCGAGTGAAAATTCCAATGGACCTTTAATCATTATCTCCAGGACCCAGTCGGCCTGGCCCATTTCTATTTCATGGAAACCAAGAACTTCATTAGGGTTTCTGGCTCAAGTGGTAATTGTACCTTTACCTGCTTCTCCCTATAACACGTTTATGATCCACTTTGAACCCAACTCGTAATCCGCCAATCCATTAAAACGACGACGTCGTGAACCTTATCCACCCGCCCCATTAATTTCATCGGCTCACAGAAACACACTACCAACCTTGGCCATGGCAGCAACTATCGTCTCCCTATCTTCAATTCAAACGGCAGCGTTTCCTCACCACCCTTCTTCTCCATTCAAAGGAAGCCTAGCAAAATTGAAGTTTAAAACAAGCAGCTTGATTCCTCTCAAAGCAGCAAAGGAAAGAAAGCAAGTGCTAGTAGTAACCAATCAAGCTGCTGATGCTGTGTCTGCAGCTGCAGCGTCAAATGTCAGGTTCAGGCTGGACAATTTAGGGCCACAACCCGGGTCTAGAAAGAGGGGAAAGAGAAAGGGAAGAGGTATCTCTGCTGGCCAAGGCGGAAGTTGTGGTTTCGGTATGAGAGGCCAGAAATCCCGCTCTGGTCCTGGTGTTAGAAAAGGTTTTGAAGGCGGACAGATGCCGCTCTACCGTCGTCTTCCCAAATTGCGAGGCATTGCTGGAGGTAATTCATTTGCCAATTTATTTACTTATTATACCCATACTTTCTTGTGTTTGATTAAATGCCAACACCCTCTTCAACAAATATTTTTCATTGTAATTGGTTTACTGAATCTTTTTTTGTGGTTCATGAGATGCTTTCTTTTTGAATGTTCATGTCATGGGTGTGAATAAATTAGCCTAAATCAATAAAAATTGTATCTTTCAATTCAGTTGTCATGTTTTAGACTTGAAAAGGAAGGTCTGGAAGCATGTAAAAATTGAACATCTATGAGAATTTAGTGATGATTCTCTGACCAGATGATTGATAACATTCTGCTAAAGTTATAGATATCTCTTATGGCATGTTTGGTTACAATAAGGAATAAGAAATGGAATCTTATTTTAAGATAAGTGTTTTATGATTCCAATATTTTTATTTGGTATATTCATATATAAGAAGAATAGTGACACTTGAAGTTTTTAGAATCTCATTCTTAAATTTTTGAACTAAATTATGGTACCAAACATGAAAATAGATTTGGAATTTATTCTATTTCCATTTCTTAGTGTACCAAATATCCTTTTAAAGTTCTCAGTACACCACATATCAGCATTCCCTCCACTCAACTGTTAGCATGTTTTTGATGGCATCTACTGTCTCGCCAATGCTCATAACGTAACCGCTCCCTATGCACTACCTACATGGGACGGAGGCTTACCTTCCTTACATCTATTTCTACAGCTTGTTCCTCTCTTACTTGCCCTTCATGATCGTGTAACTTTCTCTTCATGTTTACCACCAAGGGATTTTAATTACTCCCATTTGTATCCATCACCTGCTATGTTGAACAGCCTATTAGGATTCTGTACTATCCCTCCCACATGTCTACTCGACTCATCCCTTCTCATCTCATTGGGTAGTACTTGTGCAAAGCACCACCGGGGGGGGGGGGGGGGGGGGGGGGGGGGGGGGGGGGCAGGGGGGCGGGAGGGGACGGGCGAGGGACAGCAAGGTGGTGAGTTGCACAAATTAAAACAAAATAGGATAATATGGTATATGGCGGTAGAAATTGGGGTGGGCTAATAAAAAAAGCAAAATAGCGTTTAAAACTAAAAGGTTATTGAAAAAAATGGGAG
>CATIWR010460100.1:0-18885 GCA_949677035.1 Omphalea diandra | reverse complement strand
AAGGAAAGTTGGGCAAAAGTAATGAAATAAAGATCTCCAAATGCCCTAAAAACAAGACCATATGAACCTACTTTAGATTCTGCCCTTCGACTAAGAGTGACGATGCACATGAACTCTCGTACGATTTCTTCATAACTTGTTTCTTCACGAAAAATGAATTCATTCCAGCCAAGGTTGGACAAAAATGCTTTGATTTCTCCTTTGATGTCAAAAGTTTCAAAAAGGAAGGATAACGAGTTTTTATTTTTTTGTTAAATGATCTTTTTGGTGTTATCTTTGTATCTCTCCCTCTGTTCTTTTATGATTCCTTTCATGAGATGAATAGGAGGAATTTGAGGTTGGGCAATACCCTTCCCCTTTTTTGTTTTTGTGAGTTTCTTAGGTGCCATGAGAGTAAACAAAAAAAGAATGTATATGAGAAATTGAAAAAAGATGAGAGATATGATAAAGAAAATGATAAAAGTAGAATAAAGGGGTGTGAAGAAGACTTAAATAGGTAGATAATAGGGGGAAGAGAAACAATTATAAAATGATAAAAGAAAAAAAGCTTTGAATGAGGAAAAGGCACCATTTAATTGTCAAATCAATTAATGTCTAGCGGTTACAGCATATCGCAATTGCTACATGCTTATCGCTATTGTTATTTATGAAATTTCTGAGTAACAATCAAGATTTCCTTGGGAAAGTACGTAGTCAATGGTTAACTAATTTAATATTTCAAAGATTTCGCTTTAGCAATCATAGATAACGTCAACGAATTGACAAAGGTTGAAAGGTTGAAGAAGACTTATAGGTAGCGACTACTAATTAAAAATCTCGATCACAAATTATAAGGCATTTTTAAAAAAAATATGAAAGAAACATTGTCGCAAACTTGATGTGATCAACATAATATTATAATGATTGATTCAAGCAATTTGCATTGTAAAGAATAATTGCATAATGAATTAATACATCTACAACATCCAACACAACAATTTATCATGCAATCACCTATCATATCAAACAATGAATTAATATTGACAAGAATAGCGAAGTACATAAAGTGAGATCAATTTTTACCCTAGGGAGCTTCCATCTAGCATCCTTAGTTTCCTCTTGATACAGTTCATTCTTTCTTCATTGAGGGGTTTAATGAAAATATCCACAAGTTGGTAATTGGTGTTAATAAATTCTAAGACCACGTTACCATTTTAGACATGATCTCTAAGAAAATGATATCTAATATCAATATGTTTGCTTCTTGAATGTTGGATGAGATTCTTAGAAAAATTTATTACACTTATGTTGTCACATTTAATGGAAATATGATAAACATCTTTGTTATAATCCTTAAGTTGTTTCACCCAAAAAACTTGGGTAAAATAATAACCCGTCGCCACATATACCTCTTCGGTGATAGATAATGTAACTAAAACTTGCTTCTTACTAAACCAATAAACTAAACATTAACCTATGAATTGACAAGTTTTGGAAGTGCTCTTCTTATCCATCGACATAATCTGCGTCCAAATACCCAAGAAGACTAAAAGATGAATTTCTAGGATACCAAATTCCTAAATGAAATGTGTCGTGAAAATACCTAAGAATTCTTTTAATGACATTCATATGAGATTCCTTAAGACAATATTAAAATCTAGCACACAAGCAAACACTAAATGTGATATCGGGTCTAGATGAAATAAGATAGAGGAAAGAACCAATTATACCTCTATACTTTTTTTCATTAATGGGTTTACCCAATTCATCATTGTCTAGCTTGATAGTTGCACTCATTGAGATTTTTGCTACTTTACGTCCATTTATGCCAAACCTTTTGAGTAAACTCTTTGTGTACTTGACTTTCTTAATGAGGATTCCCTTTTTGGTTTGCTTGATTTGAAGACCAAGGAAGAACTTGAGCTCACTTATTAAGCTCATCTCGAATTTTCTAGTCATACACTTAGCAAATTCTTCATAAAGAGATTCATTAGTAGCACCAAATTTGATATCATCAACATATATTTGCTTAATGAATGTATCCTTGTTATGCCTTTCACAAATAAAATAGTATCAACCTTGCCTTTTTCAAAATTATTTTGTAAAAAAAAAAATAAGTCTTTTATACCAAACTCTTGGAGTTTATTTTAAACCATAAAAGGCTTTAGTTAATTTGAAAACATGATTTGAAAAAACATAAGACACATATCTCGGAAGTTATTCAACATAAATTTCCTTCTCAATGAAACCATTTAGAAATGTACTTTCACATCCATTTGAAAAAGTTTAAAATTTATGTGACATATAAATGCTAAAAGAATTCTAATAGCTTCTAATCTTGCTACGGGGGCAAGGGTCCCATCATAATCAATGTTTTTCTCTTAGTTGTAACTCTTTGCAACCAATCTAGCTTTATTTCTTGAAATAACACCTTGTTCATCAAACTTATTCCTAAACACTCATTTGCATCCCACAACTGGGTGATCCTTTGGCCTAAGAACAAGTTTCTAGACTTTATTTCTCTTAAATTGGTTAAGTTCTTCTTGCATAGTAATTTCTCAACTTTCAACATCAAGGGGTCTCATTAATAAATTGTGGCTCAATTTGAGAAATAAAAGCAAGATTATTATCTAAAGCATGTAATTGAGCTCTAGTACTCACTTCCTTAGATGTCTCACCAACGATAAGATATTTTGGTGATTCTTGGAGTTTCTCCAACCCTTAGATAGCTTTTGAGCTTAGTTTTCCTCTTATTGTGGTTGAGGTTCTTAAAATTCTTATGATGACTTATTATCTTTAAGATCAATCATCATTTTTTTGGCATTCAATGAAGCTTCAGCTTCTCAAAGTCACCTATAAGATTATTAACAAAAGAACCTTTTTCAAGATTAATGTTAGTAGACTCATCAAATACAATATTCATAGACTCTTTAACCACAATAGCCTTTTTGTTAAACATCCTATAGGTTTTGCTAATGATGGAATAACCAAGAAAGATACTCTCATCGGTTTTAAAGGCAAAATTTCCAAGGTTGTCCTTGGTATTGAGTATATAGCGTTTGCACCTAAAAACTCTAAGATATGAAAGCTTATGTTTTCTACCATTCTATAACTCATAAGAAGTTTTATTTAGAATGAGTCTTTTGAAAACACAATTTACAATATAACATGAAGTATTGATGGTTTCAGCCAAAAGTATTTTGGCAAGGAATACTCATTAAGCATAGTCGTAGCCATCTCTACCAATATTCTATTTTTCCTTTCAGCAACACCATTTTGTTATGGTGTTTTAGGAGTAGAAAAGTTGTAAGAAATCTCATTCTCTAAACAATAATTTTCAAAAGATTCATTTTGAAATTCATTTCAATGGTCACTCTTAATAGGAGAAATGAAGTAACCTTTTTTATTTTGAACTTTTTTAGCAAAACTTTTAAAAGTATCAAAAGTGTCACTCTTATGAGCTAGAAAGGATACCCCAAGTGAACCTAGAGTATTCATCAACTAGGACAAATGTATAATGCTTTCTACCAAGACTAGCATTCCTAGTAGGTCCAACTAAGTCCATATGAATAAGTTGAAGAGGTCTAGAAGTACTTATTACTTTTTTGCTTTGAAGGATGTTTGGTGCTGCTTCCCCATTTACCAAGGTCCACTTGTCTTGTCATTTGTAAACTTAAGCTTTGGAAGACCCTCTATTAGCTTTCCTTTTGATAAACTTTGTAAAAGCTTCATGCTAGCATGTCCAAGTCTTTTATGCCAAAGTCAAGATGCATTACTAATAGAGACAAGACACTTTAAAATTGGTTAGACAAATAGTCTAAGTCAATTAATTAGGTATTATCTCTCTTTTTACCCTTAAAGACTACCTTTTTATCTATCAAGGTGGTAACCTAATATTCTCTAGGGTCAAAAATGACTTTATTACTTTGTCACATAATTGACTTACACTCAATAAATTATGTTTTAATCATTTAATTAGAAAAATATTATCCATAAAAGAGCAACCTTTCTTACCAATAAGTTCAATATCATTTACCTTACCCTTGACATTGTTTCCAAATGTGACATTATCATCATCTTTATCTTTAAAGGCTACGAATAGCTTTTTATTTTTTGTCATGTGCTTTGAGCACCGACTATCCATGTGTCAATCATTATCTTCTTTGGTGGTTTCCAAATATTCGTACAACATAAAAATAATTTATGTTTGTTTAAGTACCCAAATTAGGTCCTTGGGGGTTAGGTTTAGAGTAGTCCTTTAATTTTAGATGTGCCTTCCTAATGTAGCAAAAGTTAAATATGTCCATACCTCATGCAATAATGACATTGGAGGTTAGACTTATTAATCTTTCCCCTATGCACAACTTTAGTATGAGTAAAAGGCTTTCTCATACTTCAGTTATGAGAGTGCATGCAAGTAATTGAGTGATGAGGAGTAGAAGAAAAGTTTTTGTGTGCACTTTGAGCATGCTTCTTGGTATAGATGTATGTATGATTTACTCTTTGAGACTTAGCTCTTAAGTCTTTGGGAGCCTTTTTTTTTTTTTTACCTTAGGTATAGGTGACTTAGTGCTTGGAGCACTTTTCTTCCCAATAACATCAATACTAGAAGTTTGAGGTATAGATGCTCTAATGAATGTATAAGGAGAAGATGTAGATGAGGAAGCTCCATTTAAGCATAAACCATGCCACACTGAGGGTGGTCTTTGAGACACAATGAGAGTATCCAAAGTTTCTTTCCCTTTATGAAATTGTTAGATGGAATTCCTAAGCTCAATAACTTCACCTTTTAAAGTGTCATTTTCTTTTCTTTGAGAATCAAAAGAGGATGAAGATTTATAAAGATTTTCTTAGGATTTTTTGAGTTCTTCATTAGAAGTCCTCAAGTCACTTATAGGATTATTGAAGTTTTTAAATTCATCCTCAAGTTTTGAATACTTTTTCTTGTAAGTTTTTATTTGACATTTGTATTTATCACATCTCAAGGTTAGAGCTTCAAGAAACTAATCATCCACACCATCTAAGTCCTCATAATCATGACAAAAATGTGAAGAAGCACTTACCTCATTGGAGGAGTCCTCTTGAGCCATGAAGTATAGGTTGACAACCTTTTCATCTTCCTCTTCCACACTTGAGCTATCATACCATATAGCCTTGAAGCTCTTCTTCTTCTCTTTGTCCCACTTTTTCTTCTTCTCCTTGTCCTACTTTTTCTTTTGCTTGAACTTAGGACATTTGGATTTAATGTGACCTTATTTTTTACATTCATAAGAAACTCATCATCCACACCATCTAAGTCCTCATAATAATGACAAAAATGCGAATAAGCACTTACCTCATTGGAGGAGTCCTCTTGAGCCATAAAGGATAGGTTGGCAACTTCTTCATTTTCCTCTTTCGCACTTGAGCTATCATCCCATGTGGCCTTGAAGCTCTTCTTCTTCTTGTTGTCCCACTTTTTCTTCTTATTGAGCTTAGGACATTTAGATTTGATGTGACCTTATTTTATACGTTATAGTAAGTCATTTTATTCTTATTGTCTTTAAAATTGAGAGATGATCTTTTTAAGTTCCTCCTATCTTTCCTTCTCTTTACGAACTCCTTGGTCCTCTTTAAAAGCATGACTAACTCCTTGTCTTCCTTCCCATTCACATCACTATCACTAGAAGCAACTTCAACCTTCTTATCTTTGATTGAGAATTTGAGAGCAAAAGTCTTTTTTTCTACTTTTTCATTTTTGTCTATTTGCTCTCTAATTTTCTTTTCTTCAAGGCTAGCTCATGAGTATTGCCAATAAGGACATTTGTTTTCACCTTTCTAATCTTTGGATTTGATTCTTGCATGCTATAAACTCTAGCACCAAATTTCTTAAGAATAAGATATTTGAAAATTTCAGTGCTTATCTCATGGTTGGTGAAAATTCTTCCAAACTTTTTCATGTTTGTAATAATGGAGAAGAGTCTATTTGTCATGTCGGTGATGCTTTTATTTTCTTTCATCATGAAGAGCTCTCACTCCATCACATACATTTCTAACCTATGTGATTTCATAATTATAGTGCTTTCGTGATAGTTCTCCAATGCCTTTAATATCCCATAGCCCGTTAGACAATGTTGCACTTTACCAATCTTCTCTCTTGATAAGGAGTTAATAAGAATGGTCATTGTCCTCTTGTTCTTCTCATTTGACTTTTTATGTGCTTTCACCCATTTTTCCCTTGGAATTAGTTCTTCACTACCATCTATCACTTTGGTTGGAGGCTTCATTCCTTTGCTATAATGTCCCACAAATCCACCATATCACTATCCAAATAGATCTTCATTCTATACTTTCAATGAGTATAGTCGGTTCCATCAAATTAAAACTTGAGGTGAGTGTGGATTCCTTCTTATGCCATGATTTTTTCTTACTCAATTAAGGTGTTGTTTGAGACTAAACTTTGATTCCACTTTGACCCTTGTGCACAAAAAAAGGGAATTGAATTGGTGAAAAATTTTGAATTTTATAGGGTAAGGTTTGTTAAGTAAGAAATAGAAAAAATAAAAGAATAATAGAACACACCAAGTTTTATAGTGATTCGAGTATTAATCAACCCTACATTCACTCTTTAATTCTTTCAATTGGGTATTTCACTAATGTCCAATGGTGTTTTAAACCTCACACCTAATTTTACAACTTGTGTTATTATAAAGGCTCATATATCACTAGTATTTCACAAGACTAACACTTAACCTGAACAAGAGTTTTACAATCAAAGGCTAAATCTCAAACTCATACCCAATGGTGTTTAATGCTCACACCAAACAACAACAACTCAAATACAAGAAATTGAATGCTTAAAGGTTGATAAATAAATTTGCAAAAGTTTGGCCATAATAAATGTTATTCTCTTACATTCAAATCCATTAATGTTTTTTTTATAGGTTACAATCACCAAAAAGATATTATAAATAAAAGTTTACTAAATCTCCAAAGTATGTTAGACACATTTTGCATTTAATACTTGTCAAATGAAATTCACGATCAAGATTGTATAATCACGGTCGCGATATTCACATAACACTAAATTTTGTTCAATCATTGTAGAGAATCCTGTTTGTATCTAACGACTAGTTTACATGACATAAAACCATTGATTTTTAAGGAAAAATAGTCGTTACGTCCCTTGAGTAAGAGTGAAAGCCGCGATCTTTACTTTTCCTCTTTGGACATGATACTCACCACAAAATTATCTGCCCAAATAGAGGTATTGTTTCACCAAAATCGCAGTCTTGACCATTATTTCGCTACCCATAATTTTGATGTTTTGAAGATTTTTTGGGACATTTGGCATAATATAGTTGAAGACTTGATTCCCCCCATGTGAATAACAAAAGTAGAGGTCGTGACATTGGATGTGACATACATCGTGAAATCATTTGTCAAAATTTATCCAACTCTTCTACAAAATAGCGGTCACGACCTTCTAATTCATGAACACGAATTAGGATCTGAATTTCAATTTTTGAGAATAAGATTTTCATTCAAATTTAAATGCGATCCTAGCTAAATATTTGCAAGATCAAGACTTGAAATGGATGCTAGAACTTATCAATCTACTTTGTCAATATCAAAAGAGAGTTTTGACTTTGGTTTGACCAACCTAGTCTAACAATTTTTTTTTTATCTTTTAGCTTTTTTATGTTTTGTGTTATATAGAAAACTAAATATTAATTGTTATGAATATAAAAAAATTTTATATTATTAAAATTTTTAAATTATTTTTATATAAAAAAATTAAATTTTCTATATTTTGTTGGTTAATTAAAGAAACTAAATATTTGATTATGATTTTACTTGGCGTATGCCAAAGTGAAAAAATTTTCATATTGCTACCTATCAAAAAAGTTATATTACTAATACAATTACTTGGCAAAATGGTACACTCATTTAAAATTTAATTTGAGATAATAACTAATTATATATGTTGATTGATTTGAAGAATATCATACCACAGTGCATTAATATCATGCCACGAACATTTTAAAATATGTTTCATATCATCGTAATATAAAAAATAAAAATAAGATAATATAAAAAAATATTTAACATTTCTCTTGTTTCCATTCATATGAATAGAGTATAAGGTTGTTTAAAAAAATAATTACAAGATTAACATTATTTATCAATAAATTGTAATTCAAAAATAAACTAAAAAATATAAGATTAAGGTAACAATTATGTTACAAGAAATTTAACATTATAGCTAAAAGCAATCTCCTTCCTATAATTATAGTAAATTATATTTTGATATTTATGTTCATGAATATAAATATTTGATAAATCATTACAATAGAAAGTATACTAATAATCTCCAAAGAATAATATTTCTATAAAAAGAAATTTTATTAAAAAGATAATAAATGATTAAAAACTTAATGAAAAATAAAATATTAACAAACAAGAAAATTTTTGGGGGATTCTATCAACGTCCAAGCTATCGTAGCTGACACACAGCAATCTAAATCAAACTTTCACATTTAAAAAAAAGAAAAAAAGGACAAGTGGTGACTGACCTAATCCTGTTTTTGTTATACTAATTTGAACGTAATTGAGATTTAATAAATACATATTTATTTATATTTAAAATGATGAAATTGTGAATTTAAATTCAAATAATGAATTAAAGATCAACGTACCAAAATAAAACAGCACAATGGAAGTTATAAAATCGCAATCAGTCATTATTGGAGGCAGAAATTAAGAAAATAAGGCAAAGTTAGTACTATATAAATAAGAACCACCTTTTCTGATGTCTTAATCGAAATTGATTCTGAGCAGACTCAAGGTTTCATCTTTTCGTAATCCAATGACAATTAACAAATAGTAATAATAATAATGGGAATATTAATTAATTCATAATCACACAAATAAAAATCAATTAATTATACAAGTTTGGCTCCATGCATACGGATTTTCTCTCCACAGAAATGATGCTTTTACATTCCCCATTTTGGCATCCAAAGCATCTCTCAAAAAAATAAATTAATTAATTCTTACACTCATGCACATAAACGTAGTCACAGAACACCATGTCTTACTTTGGATTTCCCAGGTGAGGTTAAGAGAATGAGTTGAACTGCATCATGTTTCCGACCACAAACGACACTTACTCCATAATTTTTATTTTCAATCCATCCGCCCCATGTTAAACGTAGAGATTGTATTATGCCACCGCAATTGACGGTCTAAGTAGATTTTTTTTTTTTTTTTGAGTTATAATTGGGAAGAAAGGAGACTCGAACTCAAGTCAAGAAATATACTTTCTATCAAACTAAATTTGTGAGTGGTAGATTTATAATAACGGAAATAACTATAAAATATTAAAATAAAACTTAACAAATAAAATATTAAACTATAAATTCTTTTTAATACTTTCTTTCAAATTATAAATTTGTGATTTTGAATTTAAATTAATTTTTATTATTTTTTTTAAAAAAGGGAGAGAGAGAGACAAGAATTCTTGAATTATGAGATCCCATCTGTTAAACGAAATTTGGCTATTGATAGTAGTGCCCTTGGATATATTATGATCTTTCAACATATCACCTCTCTCGGTCCGTGTATTTTATATTTCGCATTCCTAAAGAAAAATTCTATATGTCACAGTAATTAAGCCAAAGTAGTATGTACTTAAACCACTAATTAAGTAGTTAAATAACAATAATCATGAATGTTTTGGTATGTGTACAAATAAAAGATAATAGTACTACTGCAAGATAATTAAGACTTTGGACTTGATTGTAACCAATTCCATTGAAAGGATAAATTTTATAGTCACCCGTGATCAAATATTTGGGAACTTGAGCTGATGGAGGAGTTGGTACAACATATTCACTTCTATATTTCTCTTTCAGAGAATAAACACTTAGCCAACAAAGTTTTGATTGTTTATATACTAATTTGATTGAGATTACCAATGATTTTAATGTATTGTTAACCAGTAAGATAAAAGTGTAGAACTAACACATTTGCACATGTTAATGTAAGACAATCTCCTCCTTTGGTAGTAATTAGTAACCCCCACATGGGGCTGTCTTCATTTAAAAAAAAAAAAAGAAAAGAAAAAAGAGAGAGCTACGATTTGATTTGATGCTACTCTAATTTGAATTTGACTGACTAAACCACTCAATTAAGGATATGTCTTCAATATGATCTGGGATTTATTGCATAATTAATTTAAAGTATGAGATAAAAACTTACCTACCATATTATCTTCCCATTTCTAAAGGAGGTGTTTTTGCATTTCAGAAATGTTCCTTTCAAGAAATTTATCAAACACAGTTCAAATATTTTGAGCTTGTTTATGTAATTTTAAAAGAATTAAAAAAAATAATTTTCACTTTAAAAATACATTTTTTTTACTTTTTAACTCTAATGATGATAGATTAATTGGATTTATGGATTTAAAGTCCATATTTAATAAGATTTAATAATACCTTGTAAAAGAATAAATAGTTTTGGTAGGATTAATGCTTATCTACTTCAATATTTATTATATTATATATATGAAAAATATTTATAAATATGTTTCTATATTTTTTATATTTACATGTTTTTTCCACATTTCATTTTCTATATTTTTTTAAAAATATTATTTCTCTATGTTTGTTTTTACATTTTCCGTTTTTGTGTTGTCTAATTTCCATTCTTATCTCAATAACTCAAAAATTATTTCCTCATGCCAGCCTCCCAATTAAAAAAAAAAAGCTTTTTTTTTTTTTGGTGTTAGTTTCTTACTCTATGTTTTTTCATGAAATTTGGCACTAAATAATTTGGTTTGGAGCTATCGGTGCATACAATAATACTCTAACTGATCCATAATATTAGATTTTTTAGAAAAAAAATTATTTTACTTTATGTGTTATTTTTTGACTTTATATATCATTTATTATATTTTTTTAATTTTATCCACATTAATTTTTTAATCACAAGACAAAGAGGGTTTATTGATAATATAAATATATAGAAAAAAAGTGATAGAATTTTAAAATACATATTTATCTATCTCAATTAATATTGAAATTATTTAATAATTTTTTTAATACATGTGCATGGCTGTCTATTATTAGTCTCATACAGTGATGGTGCTGATGTGTGTTAATTCTTACAAATAGCCCAAAATGTTGCAACTAAGACCCAAGATTTGAATTGCGCGGGTTCTGTAGGTTCTATACGCATGATTCTTGTCCGTTAGGTGCCCAATTGTCCTATAGACAACTTTTGAACCAATTCGTAGGTATTGATTCAGACAAATTTTGAATAAAAATCAAATTAAAATTATAAAACGTTATCAATTCAATTAACTGAAACTTCAGTTAATTAATTAGTTAATTAAACACTCTCTCCATTTTTGTATAACTAATATTTTAGAAGAAATACAAAATTCTATTTATATAATTAATGAAATTTAAATTTTTTTCAATTTTATCTTTATACTCATTTATCTAAGACTATTAATATTGTATAGAATTTCAAAATTATTTAATTTAAAATTAAAAATAATTTAATTTAATTAATTTTAAAAATTTAAAATTAATTAGTAATTTTTTAATTTTTATGAAATCTCCAATTATATAAAAATAGAAGGAGTATTAAAAAAATAATAATTTCATAGATCGAAAACGTGTATCTCGTGGAATTTTGAAAAAAGAAAAGAAAAGAATGAACTCAATTGGTGGAAATAATTATTGATATTTTATAACACCTCTTCAGAATGATTATTTAAAGAATTTCTAAATTGAAATAAATGAGTGGCTAAGGCTTCCAATCCTTGTGGGCTTTTCAAGTAGCCTTAGTCAACATTTTGACGACTACAAGTCGTGCTTGATGTAACACTGGCAAATAGTCTGTCCCCACGTGGTGAGCATTAATTGAGGAAAGTAGAGTTCCATTTCTGTCTCTCTCCTTATGGTTGGAAAATTAAATCACCTCTTATAAGGGTAAAATAATAATAATAACAATAAAAAAAAAGATAACCAGGGATGGACGTTAGAATCAAAGGGAATAATTGGAATTCACAGGAATTTTAGAAATCTTCAGGGATTCCTTCAAAAATAATTTTAAAATTTTTTTAGAATCTTAGAAAATTTCAGAGATAATAACAATAATTTTTTTGAAAAATAGATGTACTGTAGCTACTGGCTCTATTGTTAGCATCAATGAGATTTAATTTTTTAATTTTTTTTGTTCATTTTGTCCTTATATCTTATATTGTTTAATTAATAAATTTTATTTAATAATGATAACCTACGTGATTTTCTTTTTAAAATTACTTTTTTAGTAAATTTTAAATATTATAATTTGATTTTTTAATTATTAGTAAATAAATTAAGTTTGTTAAAATAATTGTGTTTTTTCTTTTTTATTGTTAGTTTAGACGAATTTGTTGGATTATATTAATTTCTATTCTACATTGTTATTAGCCAAGAATTTTTAATATGTGTCACTTTAAATATAAAAAAGTATTTATGTATTATTGGTTAATTTAGTTATTTGATTTATATGAGTAATTTTTAATGGATGAAATTATAGATCGAGGGTATTTAAAGAGATGGAATTCGTCAAAGCGGGAGCCAGTAATAAACCAAATAGCGTTATCATCAAATGAGAAATTACGATTAAGTCCCTGCTCACTCTTCTCGGAGTGGGATATTATCTATTCATTTCTGTGCATCCTTTTATATATCATCCTTTTATAAAAATAGGGAGACTCTTCATCCGATTAGCCTAACAGAAAAATTCTGAATTCTTTGATAAAAAAATTTAAATTTATTGAAGAATCATTAGAACAAATAATCAAAATGATTAATTTCATACAATATTTTAAGTAAATAAATAATAAAAATAATTAATTTTAAATTAAAATTGCCTTTTTATTTTTTTATTATAACGTTTCATTTTCTAAATTTACAATTTACTCTTTAGTGACTAATTAAGGAGAAAACTGAAATTTTATGATTTTTTTCAATACCTATAATTTTAACTTTGACTTTAGTTTAAAATATAAAATAATATAAATTGCATTGGAAAATCTTAGTCGTCCTCTCTCTACACTTTTTCTCTCAAAGTCTTTTTTTATTCATCATTTGGGACTATCATCGACTAAATTGTTAGTATTAGCTTGTAATTTTTTTATTTTCTTTACTATTTATCTATTTTTCATTTCAATAAATATAAATTTATTTTTATTTTTATATATTCTTGTAATTTTGTTTGTCTATTTTATAACTCTAATGAAAGTTTTTAGTTCTTTTTCATGAAAGTGTGTTTCTCTTATATGTATGTCATTGTTATCTTTTTACGAAATTGATTTACAATATTATTGAAACGATCAATATATTTTCATAATAATTTAACCACACTCATTTGAAGATAAAACTATTGAGTTGTGACTTACTAAATTTACCGAGTGAAACATATTTATCGTTGTTATGCAAAATTTAATATTTCATTAACATGATTATGTTTTGACAAAAGAAAGATCATATATTTCAAATTAAATTCAACATACTTAGTGCCAATATAATTTGTTATGGATTATAAATTTTAATTTTTTATATGTATTGAAATCATGTATTTGATATTTTATGAATAGGAACTATTCTCTTCTATCTCAAGAAAATATTTAAAAATTTAAAATATTATTTGTTTTTAGAAATAATAATTACATGCATTTTTAATTAAACTCTTATACAAAATTTTTGTATTCATTGATAATGATGGTAAATAACTTATTGTTGAAGCTCAAAAACGAGAATTTTCTAGGATTCAACGTCCTTTGACGTCTATGATCCAACAGGAGCTTCGATATGAACAAGAGTCACCTATTAATTACTAAGACGTTTTGTTCTCCTGTAAATAACTAATTATACAATTATAAATGGGTAATAAAAAAAATATAAATGCATCAGTTAACTCTATTGATTTGCATACAGTATTCAAACTTAGGTATTGATGATTTCGTCTGAATTCCTTTTGTATTATATTAAGCAATTTATTACTTTATTATGTTTTTTAATATATTTTTTTTGTTGAATATTTCTGATAATTCCTTCATTAATTCAAAGAAAAAAGAAGAAGAAGTGTATATTTTACTTAACTTGGCTCTAACTATTGAGATAAAGTAAATATTCATCACTTTACATTGGAAAAAAAAAAAGAAATTTTGTGAAATACAATTAAATTAGAATAATTTTAAGAGTTTCAGTTAAAATCTGATTTTCAATCCAAAATACGAAAGATTTTTAACCTATAAGAAAAATAACATGATAAAATTAATGTTTAAAATTTTGGATAAAGAGCCAAAAAGGTGCTTTATATTTCTTTTGGCTTAAGCTTTAGTTGATTAATTAATGATTAACGATTAAAAATCTAATTGAATATTTTGTTCTTAAAAGTTTCAACGATCAATACATTACAAGTTAAAAATATTTACAAAACCAAAGAAATGGGTTTTCTTTATGAATTAAAATTGAATATATGTTTGAATAAAATAAATATGTTGAAAGGCACATAAAGTGGACAAAAAAAAAAAAAAAAGGAATGAAGATATTCCAACAAGAAAAGAACAAGCAAACGAATCCCTAATACCAAGTTCAAGCAACCTTATTATGTTTGTACATACTTTGGAGCCCAGCACCGAAAAAAAAGGGGGCATGAAGAGTGTCTATATATATATATATATATATATATATAGAATAGAACCAAGAGCATGCATGAGATCTATAGGAAATATTTTTTATACTTACACTATTGGTTGGGGTTATATTGGACCGACAATTCTATTATATTAAAATTTTATTTTGTAGTATATGAAGTTAACAATTTAAATCTTTTTAATCATATATTTATGTATCAAGTTATAAATTGGTATACATGACTATATATGTAATGGATGGAGTTCTTCAAGTGGCAGTTGGTGCAATATTGAAGATGTTAAGAGAATTAGATTGGAAGTTTCTACTAAATCTGGTGGGAAAGTCATAGAGAAAATGAGATAATATAATATGATAGCATGTGGTCCTAAATAATTCATTGCAAAAAAAAAAAAAAAATTCAATCATATCATAGCTACGACCGACGTTTTTATCTTTTCCATTAGACTTTGGTTAACATACTTGGACTCACCAATAAAATCCGAAATTAATTTTTTTTTTTAAAAAATCTCGTTTACAAACTCGATTAGAATTTAAATTTAAAAATGATTCAATTTAATTTAAAAAGTGATTTGACTTAAAGTTGATTTAATTCAATCGATGATTCAATTTGAATTGATTTAATTTTAATTTAATTTATAAATTGATCTAATTAATACAATTTAAATGATTTATAATTTATTTTAAAATTAAAATTATGAATAATTTGAATTAATTTAAATTTTACAAATAATTTAATTTTTTTAGTACATTAGTCTGATAATTAAATGACTCATAATTCAAAAAAATTATTTAAATTTATTTATTATTATAAGATATCAAAATTATTAGTAAATCAATCCAAATTGAATTATATAACGATAATTATATCTAAAACATCTTAACGCCATGATAATACCTAATAAATGTATTTATGCTCAGAAAAATATGAGAAAAAATATGAAAGCTTATGAAATTATAATGAGTTTAATATGAAGGGAAATTCTATTTATAACTTTTTATATTCTCTTTTTTTACAATTTTTCTTTATTTAAAATTTTCTTTTCACAACCCTCTTTTTCTTTTTTATCCTTTTAATTCTACAACCCTTTTTTTCAATAATAAAAAATTTTTGCAACTCTTTTTCAATTGCATAATCTATTTTCACTTTAGAATTCTCATTTTTTATTTTCACCTTAACTTTTATATATTTTATATCAAAATAAGTCATTAATTCGAGACAAATAGTTTATAATAATACTCATGATTTAAAACAAACACCTAAATTTTTTAAAAGCATTCAAATACCGTTAACTAAATATCATGTGTCATATAAATTGATTATTTACCATATAATAACATTTACATCATTAAGATATAGTGATTCAAATATTTTAATACAATCAACATATGAGACTTTCTATCATTGAATAAATTATATCAATATTTGTATCAATTACATGTAATAAAAGGTAATGGTGCAATTGGATCCATTAATATTATGATATCTCAAAATTCTATAATTTTTAAATTATATTTGTAAAAAAATATTACTATATATATATATATATTACTTCAACTAAAAATATCTTTAGACATTTAAAATTTTAAATACCATAATGACTTCTATTTTTCTTTAAAAAAATTAATTAGTTATCAGATTTATTATCTTATTTTGATAAAATCATGTTTTATAATCTTTTTTTTTTGTTTGCTCACTTTAATTAATATAAAATATCATATTACGGTTGTTAACCATTTTGTCCACTACTCCCATTATGTAAATTATAATATTGATTAGATTATACCCACTCATTAAAAATAATAGCTCCTTTCTACTCTTCACTTTCGCTCTCTTAAAAGTTTCTCCGTTCTTATTTATTAATGCATGACTTTAATGCAATACTCAATAAATTATGATGCATGACAATAAATAGTACAATTTTTTTATCGTGATGGTCCACGATGAGATCTAAATAACAAATCATCAGATATATATAATTGGGTATTAAATACTAGTTAAAAATCTAAATTCATTCAAACAGTCATCCGATTATAAATCAAAATTCATATCACAAAATTTCATATATCATAATCAATATTATAAACAACAATACTCAAAATCAAATATTAATAATCCAAAGTTTTCAAACACCTAAGATTCGACAATTTTAATCAAATATATCCAAAGTAATCATTTTCACAAAATCAAACTACAAGTTCAAAATATCAGTGCGACGAGACTTCTATGTAAGAAATGCTAGGGTTATCTTGTATATGTTAGAGATGCTCAAGTAAAAGGTGTTGGTCTGGAGCAAATTTTAGTTGTTAGGGAGTTTGTTGATGTGTTTCTTAAGGATTTGCCAAGTTTACTTCAAGAGCGAGAGATTGAATTTAGTATTGATCTTGTTCCAAGAACTGACCCTATATCCATGCCTCCCTATTGTATGGCACCTGTTGAGCTTAAGGAGTTCAAGGAGCAATTACAGGACATACTGGATAAGAGTTATATTCAATCAAGTGCTTTTCCTTGGGTGTTCTAGTGTTGTTTGTGAAGAAGAAGGATGGGCCTATGAGGCTGTGTATAGATTACATGGAATTGAACAAGGTCATAATGCATTATAGGTATCCCTTTCCACGCATTGATGATCTGTTTGATATGCTTCAAGGTGATAGTACTTCTCAAAAACTGATCTTCGTTTTGTATAACACTAGTTGAGGATCAAGAAGGAGGGCGTCGTTAAATTTGCTTTTAGGACATGGAATGATCATTATGAGTTTCTTGTGATGTCGTTTGGACTGACCAATGCCTTTATTGCTTTTATGGACCTTATGAGTAAGGTCTTCAAGCCTTTTATGGATAAATTTGTAATAGTGTTTATTAATGATATTCTAGTGTAATCAAAGAGTATGAAGGAGCATGAGTAGCATTTGAGGCTTGTCCTTTAAACTTTTCGACAACACCGACTATTTGTTAAGTTCTTAAAGTGCGAGTTTTGATTAGAAAGTGTGACTTTCCTTGGGTATGTAGTATCTAAGGATGGGGTAAGTGTTGATCAGAAAAAGGTTGAAGTTGTGCTCCATTTGCTAAGGCAAACATTTGTGATAGAGATTCAAAGTTTGTTAGGTCTAGTAGGGTATTACAGGCTATTTGTGAAAGATTTCTCTCGTATTATTGCTCCTTTAACTAAATTGATGTAGAAAAATGTAAAGTTTCAGTGGTCAGAGGCTTATGAATAGAGTTTTGAAGAGCTTAAGACTCATTTGATAACAACATTGGTGTTGGCTCTTCTTTTTTATGTTAGTGGTTATGAAGTGTATTGTGATGCCTTAAGGGTTTACTTAGGGTGTGTTCTAATGCAGAATGGTCAGGTAATTGCTTATGTCTTATGCTAGCTTAAGAGACACAAGCAAAATTATCCCATTCGTGACCTAGAGATGGTGGCAGTAGTTTTGCCATTAAGATTTGGAGAAATTATCTATATGGTGAGACATGTGAGATCTTTACAGAACATAAAAGTCTCAAGTATATCTTTAATCAATGATATCTTAATCTTAAGTAGAAGAGGTGAGTGGAGCTGCTTAAAAATTATGATTGCATTATACAATATCACCCTAGGAAAGCCAATGTCATTGTAAATACTTTGAGCACAAAGTCTTCTGGTAGTTTAGCTAACAGATTTATTGTCATAAGGCTTTTGATTGGTGAGATGCATCAGTTGGAAGATCAGAGAGTGTAGTTGGATATCTCATCTAGAGCTTTCATAGCTTAATTTCAGGTTAGACCAGTATTTCTAGATAGGATTAAGACTAACCGGTATAAGGATCAAGGCTTGAATAAGATTATGAATGGTATCCTCTAGGGTTGTAATAAGGAGTTTGTGATAGGTGATGATGGAGTTCTTCAATATGGTTTTAGATTGTATGTTCCTAGAGTGAAGGTTTGATAAAAGAAATTTTGAGTGAAACACATAACTGAGCTTACACAGTGCATCCATGTTCAACTAAGATGTATCATGATTTGTGGGAGTTTTATTGATGGATTAAAATGAAGAAACACATTGCAAAGTTTGTGGCCAACTGCCTAACCTGCCAGCAGGTTAAGGTAGGTTATTAAAGACCTTATGGGTTACTTAAGCAGTTGGAAATTTCTCAGTGAAAGTGAAAAGAGATTGTCATGGACTTTGTTATTGGTTTGCCACATACTTAAGAGGGCTATGATTCTATTTGG